>CAJUYH010000139.1:63421-151512 GCA_910591685.1 Galerucella tenella | reverse complement strand
AGACCAATATCAGGCAATGGAAGTCTATTTCATTCATCAAATATAACATTTCCAGTCGTCTGGATTTGTCAAACTAGATTGGATACTGTTTGATTGGAATATAATCAGAAAATTACAAAAACTCAGTATCCCGCCGCTTTCGCCAAATTTAAAAAAATACACGCTATTGGGAACACGGCCTTTTTCAAAATTTGGCGAAATCGTCGGGATACTTGATTTTTGCTTATAATTGGCAAATATTGTACCTATGATAAAGTTTTATTTTTTGCATGGATACAAAATTTCTAGTCATCTGAATCTTTCAAACAGGATTGGATACTGTTTGACTGGAATATAAAGCCGAAAATGTATAAAAAAATCAGTATCCCGTCGCTTTCGCCAAATTTTTAAAAATATTTTCTGCCTGATATCTATACCTTCCAAAGTAATTTGAAATACTTTCGTGGGTGATTCGTTATTTAATTCTTATCAGAGAGGTTCCTATAAACGTAAAAATTTTACAAAAACAGTGAGTTAATGACTTTTAATAATTTGCGTTATACCCTGTTATTTATAAAATGCGACATAGGGATTCCTGTACAGGACTGTGAAACGCCTAGCTAACTTCTTTGCCAAATAGCGTTCATGAAAAATGATAACAGATTTGGAAAGGTTGCTGCAAGATAAGTTCAAATGCACTTTTGATGTGCTCAAATTCGCTCTGGTTCAATAAAAAAGTGGATAGTCATGGTTAAAAAAGTCGAACTCCATTTTCATACCACGTTTTAATACTTTGAACCGCGTAGGAGATAGCCAGACTGGTTGAAGCACAAGAAATTTGGAAGTTAAACGTGAAATATCGCGGTTCGATTCCCCGCTGTGGTGTTTTCATTTTTTCATTGTTCGAAACTGTTTTGAAAATGGTGTACTACTACTTTAAGCATAATCATACATTTTTCTATTAAACCAGAACGGATTTAGGCAAATTAAAAGTGCATTTGAACTTATTTTTCAACGATCTTTCCATATCTGTTTTTATTTTTTATGAACGATATTTGGTAAAAAAATTAGCTAGCGTTTCACAGTTTTGTACAGGAATCCCTATGTCGCATCTTATAAATAACACAGTGTATATATTTTTCGTTGTAAGTTATCTATAGTGAGAGCTCTGAGGATGGGAAGTTTGTGAACATTCCAATGAAACCACATTAAATAACAGTTTATGTCGTTTTTACTTTCTAGGGCCATATCTCGAGAAAAAGTTATACGGCAAATTCAAGCTTAGCCTAGAATGGAGAAAATATTGTGAAACAATGCTATGAGTATTTTCGATAACACGCTGTCTATCAACCATTTTTTATTAATTATGCAATAATATCATTAATGTTACGAACTCACTAATTCAGAAGCCGGTCCTGTCGCAAACTATGAATGCGACCTTTCTATAAATGTTCTTTCGCAGGTAATATTCAGACTGTTCTCGAAGCGTACCATACAATGGTTTATTCACGAATGTTCTCGAATTATAAAGTATACGCAGAGGTGGTAGATTCAAGAAGGTTCTAGAGTTACGAAGGACTATATATACGCGGGTTTTTGAGTGAGTCGGGGAGCTGTTCAGTATACAGTGAACCGTAAACAGTTTCAGTATACAGTGAGTGAGCAGATAGTGAATATAAATAGTGTTGAAGATAAATTAGGACAATTATTATACCGAGTGTAAATAAATAAGTAAACATTAAGTAGTGTGTATATAAATTAAGTTTATTATAGAGTATAAGAGTTTCTTCAATAAATCAATAGTAATTAGCCATAGTGAGCGTATAATTTTATCCCACGGTAAAAAACAGTTCAAATAAATAAGAAAAACATTACATTAATAACTGACCAGTGTATCATACATGAAGGCTTGCCAATATATTCTTAGCGATATCTTACGACTATGATAGGCTAATTCAGCCACAAGAATTTTGCGGCTGAATCGAAAAATCAACATAACATTTTTATACGTTTTTTGAGTGCCTTCTATAAATAATGCATGAAAAAAAAAGAATCAGATCAAGATACGTACTGGGACTTGTTATATTTTGACGGTTAAAATATATTTGGATATCCAGACTCCCAATAAATTTGTATGATACCACAATTCAGTTATCGAAAAACTGATAATTTAAGTGAATTTGATGATTTCCGTAGAACAGTTTTCAAGTTTAATTTTTTGTTCAAGACGTCACTCCATCCACGCTCATCATGTTAAGTTTGACATTCAGAGTATTATGTTTCTTTTGTCATTTAATTCCGATGTAAAATCCTGAAATAATTGCTTTGAAATGTATTCAAAACATTTGCATAAACGCTCTATGTGTAGATTTATGATTTTCATTGAAAGGTAATAAGTGATGGTAAAATCAACAAATTCATCTTCTTTTCAACGTACAATTTCAATCGTCGAAATTGATGGGCCACTACTCAGATAAATGAGTGCCCATGCGGAAGTGCCTGCTGGTGGTGTATTAAACATACGTATTCATCAGGGTTTAAGAAATCGATTTTATTTGCATGAGTTAATTCAGTCAATCAACGTTTGAGATTCCACAGAATCACATCTTCCTTTGATGGTGAGTGTTGTTTTCCCTCACAGTGACTTACGATTTCATATACACAAACAAACAAATAATGAGCGAAAGAAAATATTTTCAAGAGTTCAATGTAAATAGCACTTCCAGATAGTAGAGGAAATAGATCATATAGGTACAGCTTGTCCCGCTTCAAAAGAAAAAACTTAGCTTAGATAGGTTTTTTGGAAATAGAAAAAGAAATCATTCGATAATAATTTAGGCACAATATTTTGATTTATTTTGAGAAGTTTTGTGAGAGTTACATTTAAATAACTTTTACGCGCTGATGTTCTTTGCACAATTAAACTGGGGTAGACTTCAAAGTAAACCTAGATATATTTATTTAGAATAAGTTTGAAATGAGTAAAGTTTCCCTAATAACGGTATATACGCTTTTTGTTCTCGTGTTAGGGATGAAGCCGCCTCTTTTTATTGGTGTTTTCATTAAAGCAAATTTAACTTTTTCCAAGTTTCGACACTGTTGTCCCAAGATGTACACGGTAACTTTTACGTGACATGTTTGGCGGATATTTTCGTACAAGAAGTATTCAACATTATTCATACCAATAGTTTATTTCCAAGAAAATATATAATTAAATTTACAAAAAATATCCACCTATAATATATTGTAACTTAAATAAAAAGAATAACATATTTCTCATAATAATGTTCTCGGAAGAGAAATAAAGTTATGAAGTTGTAATTAATATTAAGTCCTCATTGTAGAGTGCCATCTGGGAATAGAGAAGACGGTAGAAGTAGTTAGTGGTTTCTTCTCTCTTTAAATTTTCCGACTTGTACTCTCGAAAGCCAATGGAAACTTTTAAAATAGTGTTTGACACTATATCAAGAAAATGTAGAGAGAAAGACAAAATATTAAATGAGAATTTACAAAGTTTTAAACGTTTATTCTTAAGAGTATCAAAATAACTTTCTTATTTGAAGATGGAGAGACTCCAAGTTATTATTTTAAATATAGTAACTCTGGAAGTATAATAATTTTACGTATATTCTTTTGTACCAGCATTTCAATTGACTTTTTTATATAAAAGCTTCTTAGTGAAGATTTGCCGTAACCACAATTTTGAGTGATGAACCCTGTACTATAATCGGATGTATATTTCAACAGAGGGTGTAACATTCCATCATTTTACCATGTAGTAAAAGCGAAATACTATCAAAATCAATTTAAGAAGCTGTGAAAATAATCTTGAAGATGTTCAATGCAATTTGGTCTGACTTGAGCTGAACCGAATGAAACGATGTTGACGGCCGCTGCTCTAGGCTTAAATCCATTTTGATTACGAAACCACCGTTTATCGGATTCCCCTTCGTCTCTCTGGATATTAATTGAAACTCCATAAACATATTTTCATCGCATGCGGGGATAATTGATGACTGAATCCTGATTTTCAGTTGGCGGCGGAAGCAGTCTGAACCCTAAGCAAGAAACACTGGATTATTCCGAACATCGACTCATACACGTACACTCCAATGCAAAAGGGATATTTATGGGTTGTTTTGTTACTCCAACAACAATACAGACATAAGTTTATTTTTATATTATCGATTATTAATAATAATACAAACATTCTCAGCAACAAAATGCTGTCAATCCTTTTCCAAATGAAGATTTCCAAACTGTGTGTTTCCGCCAAATGGCAACCAATAACTACTCATATATGGCTATGTACTCAATTTTTGCATTAACTGGTCCATATGAGCAATGCCCTCATTCAATTTGTCGAAATAGACAAGATCTTGTTCACCTCGTCCGATCTGACCTCACTTTGCATGTATTTTCTTTGTCTCTGGACAAAATTTATTTATGAACAGAGTATATTCAAGCCAAAATAAAAGAAGAAGAGGTGGATCAAATGTACTCGAGAAATCAATCAAAATCTGGTTGTAATAGATTCCAGATACACTTCCAGAAATGTTAAATATTATGCAGTGAAGACACTATTTTATTAAAACTAGTTTTGCTTTTTGAATTGTTCACGTGTTATTTCTTATTGCTCTATAAGTGTTATTTTCTGTGAGCCATCAACTGTAAACTGACATCTGATAGACTTTTAAGTACCTACCTAATCAATACTTTGCATAGAAAAATAAAAATATCTTAAAAATAATAGCTACGGGATAGAAATGCCATAATAAGATATTGGGATTTGGGAAGTAAATGCATTGCTTTCATACACTACAGATATCGACAATTTTAATAATGCACATTTTATTTGTAATTATCTCGTTCGACAGACGATGAAAAAATGCCCGGACACTGCCGACTTAGGTATAGCAATTAATGTCATCTTATTTTTTGTTAAAATGATCATTTGCAATGAAATCCTGCGCAGCGCACGTAAGTTTTTCGATAAGTAAAGTGTTAATACATTATCTATACATGGAATTTGTAATGAATTGACATATGTCTCACCAATGATTTATTTCAAACTCAAAAGCTACAGATTGTGAGATTCAATAACGATATAACAGGGCAATTATCGGTAGGAGAAAACACTCAAAATGCTTAAAATAAAACGTTCAATTCAAAAGAGAAAAAGAAACGTCTTCAAAGGCCTATTTATTCTTTTTATGCCTTCAATAAGATAATCGTCTTACACAAAATATATAACTGTAGATCAGGATTCAGAGGTTTACTTTTTCTTCCGTTTTTCTCCTATTCCTTTAAATATATTTTCAAAAAAACAAAATGATGGAATGATTGTACAGGGTAAGGCTGATAGCGGCAGCTACGATGAGTTAAATTGTAGTTTAATCATTCCTGAATGTTTGACTTGCTAAATAATTCATTCAACATCACTTGCATTGAAAATAAAAAAAGTAGTAGATAGAAAATTGAATGTTTTATGCCGTCGATAGCATCAAAAATCTTTTTAAAAAACTGTTAATAACGTAGATGAGGCGTTACAAAAATATGGAAAACATTTTTCTACTTCAAATAATAATTTGTCTAAATTTTAAATATTAAATATGTATCCCTCTCCAAGGATACGCCCGTGCAGGAATACTACCTTTACCGACTGTCACGGAGTTTGTTTCCACCTTCTAAAATAAATCAGTGATTTATCGTGGTCATTAAACCAATTATCACTAACTGATTAGTAAACTCGATAAACGTTCCAATCATTTTAATACATCAACTCGTAAATCTTACTGATAATTTTCTAAGGTAGTTTTGTGTATTTGATTAAAATATATTCCCATGAAGATAAAACGATCCATAGTTAGTATGTATACAGGGTGTCAGTTCTGTAACCATTTTCAGTAATACTTTCCAAGCAAAATTCTATATCTACTGCAGAATTACAGAATATATTCTTAAAATTAGATATTCCGCTTAAATGCTTTTTAATGGATACTGAGTAAATACAGCCCATGCGAAAACATTTTCTTTACGCCTTTGGATGATGTAGTTTGACTTTGACGTCGTCGCCTTGTTTGCTCATCCACTAGAGAATATAAAATTATGTTATGTAATGAGACAACTTGAACAATACTGAAAATAAAAATTCGCTCTTTACTTCACTGCTTCGGATTCTGCACTTTACACACTGAAGATTTTCTTTGTGTCACTAGAACATTTTGAGATTTCTACACTAGCATGAAAATCGGAATATTCACATAAATTGTATGACTTCACTCATTATTTAATTAGTGGTATAGTTATAATATCGTATGTTGAAGAAGCTCTCAAAACAATTAGCTGTTATAGTTTGAACGTGTGAAAATTTTTAACTTATCTTTCTTTGTAAATGAAATTTATTTGCAGAAATGTCCACTTCCATAATGCGTGCCGTTTTGGTATATGGTGAAATAAATATATATTCTTTTTCAAAAACTTTTATTCCGTAATTATTATGTTAATGAATTGAAGTTATGGAAGACATAATGGTAACTGAAGAATTGAAATTGAGAAATACTGTCTCTTAGCCTTGATCAACACAGAACTGTGTTTCAAGCAGATACGATTGCTGCTGTAGCCTGCATTTATGAAAACATCAGAAGAGGATATACCGGTCAAAAAATTAAAATTTCCACTGACAGCCGCGCTCTGCACAGGATGGGCAAAGTTAGTGAACCCATGTGCAGAAAATGTGAACTCTACGATTGAACACCTACTAACATATTCTGCTTGTGTGAAAACAAGGACTCAGACGGAAGCACTTTGGAGTAGGAATAACACAACTATCACAACTACTGAAGATCAAGTACCTGGGCTGTTGAGCCCAACCCAAACGTATCAATGGATGAATGAAGAAATACATAATGAAGATTCAAAAATGAAAAATATCGAAAACATAATTGAAATTAAATATGTTACTATCAGCACTGCTTAAAACTAATGTCCTATTAGGGGATATCTCTCAGTGCAGTTAAATAAAATACGATTGAGTAATTAAGGATCTCACATTTTCTAATGAAATCTTTACATCTTTGAATGGAAATATTTTAAATATACAAATCACTTCCTCTTAGTTTTCAACCTGAATAGAAGGAATTTCAACATTTGATGAGGAAGTCATGCTCAGGTGTAACGATCTCTGCAAGAAAATTAGAATGTAAAACGCTTTGACGAGTTCCTTAAAGGTAAAAACCGTAAAAGGGATATAAAGCATATAAAAAGCAAGGAAATAATTAAAGTTTTACAACACAACCACCACTGCAAAACGATGAACTGTAATATACAAAAGAACAATGTAAGTTAAAAAAATAGAATTCACTTTTTTGTTGTTATTTAAATTCTGTCCTAGAATAACATATAAACATGGTTAATTTGAACTATTTTGAATTAAAAGTGAAGAAAATGGCTCTCTTTTCTTAGTTTGCGATTAATGTCTCAATCAAAACTTCACCAGCAACTTCTACATTTTTGTTAACGTTATTATTTAAAGGCACACTTTAACATCCCTTTAAAAATAATAGTTTTAACAGGCTGTTTTGAAAGAATCGTTCAAAATTTTAACGAAAATGTTATAAGGGAATACCGATTTCGTTTTAGAACCGCTTAAACTTTTAACGGTCTCTAAATTTCAGTCTTTGATACAGGTACTCGAATTAAGAACAATATGTAGATTCTTCTTGAACATCTCGAATGAATATTTTGAGCAAAATAAACATACCGTTGTCTGTAAAACAAACAGTCACAATTGCATATCACAACTGATGAATGTCAGAAAACAAATAGGGAAATAACCTCATCTACATGTCATGTCGGTGGGATGTTTTCATAGTTCAACTAAACAACTAAAATGTCTACAATCGCTCGTTGACATTTCAAATAGTTTCACTTTCACAGCATATTAGATATTTGGAGAAAACTCACGTCTGTTGAGTACATCGACGGAGATGATGTCGACACATTTGGGTAGATATATTTTCTCATCAACCAAGCTGGAAGTTGAGACAGTGTATGTAGCCAAGGGAAAATTCCATCATATTATGTGAAAAAGCATTCAATATTTCACTTGTACAATACCTGAAGTATTTTTTGATATTTTTTAAAATACATTCTCATTAATCATGATATGAAAAATAATAGAGGTGTGTACAGTTTTTTTCTTGGAAAAAAAAATTAATAAATATTTGTTGTAACGGTAGGAGGACCAATAATGGTCGGTCCGGCCCTATTCGAGGACGAATAGAGTTTAATACCCTTCTTGGTGTGCATCATCGATTGTTAATGTCCTTCTAACACAGTACGTTGGAAGAAATGAAGAAAAGGCAGGTCTGTGATTTATCCTAATCCTTTGTTGTATGTACTCAAATAATACAAAAATATGCCTAGATACAAGGAAAAACATCAGCATTTTGGAATTTCCCAAGTATTTTCATAAATAGAAAAAGAAACTGATAATCATTAATTTCATAGCCTTTGCGAATTTGGCAGAATACGATGTTGATGATTTTATTCATTAAATTTAAGGTTAGCTTTATATCAAATGCAAATAAAATGAACGACATACCCAAAACCCGGATATATGTACGTCACAAATGATGACGCACACCTAAAAGGCTAAGTTATGAAATCAAACAATTTTATTTTGTTAAATCTACATTGTATTTAAACATAAAGTGACGCGTTTCGCTAACACAGTAGCTTTTTCAAACGAATGGAGGTATAATGAGAAACTTTCTATTTATACAGTGCCTTATTACTAAATTATACCGATATTTAACAATAAAATTATAATCTATTTACAAGGAAATGAAATTAATTTGTCTAAATATGGGATTAACTTAAAGTATTTAACAAGTTTACCTGGAAACTCATTCACAACCATCCTACAGGAATCTTTCTAGGAAAAAAGGTTTAATAATGGAGAATTGTTAATATCAAGCTGGTCGTTAAGAAGATTATCTGAATATTTGTTTTTATTTATCTCTAGGGCTTCTAAAAGATTTAATTTGAAGGATTTAGTTTCTATATGCAAAATTTCAAAATTTGAATCGAAAGAGTGTTGGTTTGCTAATAAATGATTTGAATAGTTGGAATCTAATTTTTGATTGTCATAACTCCTGATTTATTTAGTTTTGAAGATTTGGATTTGTTGTTTTTAATGAATTTGGATAAATTGTTGTCAGTTTCGAAGCAAATATTCAAGTCTAAAGTTTCTAAAGATGATTTTATTTTTAAGGATGGTATTCCAAAGTAAGTTAAGCTTTTAAATTGGTTACTTTTGTTTTTATCAGAAGGAAATACTTATTCTAGAGTATGTTTTCGTATCTTTTTATTTATGATGTTGTCAATTAAATTTGGATGGTAATTATTATTAACCGCTATTTGCTTTATTATATTTAGCTCTTTATTGTAATTGTCAATATTCAATGGAACTGTTAAAAGTCTATGTGTCATACTATTGAAACCTGCTAATTTATGACTGATTGGGTGGACTGAACTATTATGAATTGTAATGTCTGTATGTGATGGTTTGTGAAATATAGAAAAGCCATGTCTATTGTTTATATTTGAAATTGTAAGATCTAGAAAGTTTATGGACTTATTTTGTTCAATTTCTACTGTAAATTTGATATTTTTATGTATTGAGTTAATGTGAGTAATGAAGTTATATAATTGTCTCCTAGTACCAGTGAAGCAAGCTAAAATGTCATCCACATATCGGTGCCAGTGAACAAATTTTTTACTAAGGGGGTGTTTATGAATTATCTTTTCTATATTATCCATGAACCACCTAAAAGGCTATTGAATGTACTATATGTATATTGTTTGTATATTCCGAGTGAATGAACAATTAAAGAATAATGATCATATATAGATGTCGGTAATTTTTTTCAATTATCAGCACACAACCAGCCATCATATATTATACATTGCTGAGAAAAAATTCAAAATAACTCCGATATATGCTTTTATTATGAAAACAATCGAATATATACTAAGTATAAAAATAAACAAAGCATATTAAATTGGAGAAAAGGGAAGTCGGATTATATAATAAGTACCCAAAGAAAATTGCTTCGGTTCCGTCGAAGGCATTTCTACGCCTACCGTTAATATTAAAAAAGATATTTTTAGCCCGAAGGAAGGAAGGTTAATATTTATATAAAAAATTAACATACTGATAAGGATTCCATGTACCAGAGGAAAATCGTTTTGGCACACTCAAAGGGATATATACAAAGAATGGGAGGTATCAGTATGTCCATTTTTTTGTATAAATCTACACCTGGCTTCTCGCTGCCATCACGTTGACATTTTTTTTACATATCAAAGGTAGCATTCTCACCTCTTTGAAAGCACCGGAGCGATTTTTTCTCTGTACGTAGGGTATATTTATTTATTTCAACCTGGTTTCGGAAGTGACATGGAATTTGGCACAGGGGCAGAGCAAGGAGTTCATTTTGCTGGAACAGAAGTTGTCGAGTAGATCCATTCTGCCTTTGTATAATGGTCAGGTAGTGATAGAACTTCACACATATACTAGTAAATATAGTCTCTCTCAATATATAGAGGACCTGAGGTTTGGACAACGGAGTCTATATAGTAATAGGAGCGGGTCTAGACAAGGAGCTCTTGCATCACATGAAGGGTCACACAAAAGATCTGCAAAGGTGGTACGAGAATCGCGAAGTATAAGCATTCTTACGCCTGAAAATTGCCCAATTTTCAATGTGCTACGCTGTAGAAACATTTAGTTCTCCAGCTTCAGGCATTCGCCCAAACATATGATATCAACTTATTTTATGGAAAATTATTTGAGTGAAACGATTAAAATTATTTACAGACATTCACATTGCAATTTTTTTGAGTAACGATGTAAAATATCAGATTAACTGTCAGATCAGGTACTTGATCGTTATCGTTGCGCTTGTTTTATTTTCCATTAAGGAAGGCAGCGATAGCTTCAAGCCACTTAATTATTTAAAACTGTACAGGTGTCATGTTTAGTTGATAAATTGCGATTAAATCTGGAACATTGTAATGGGGAAAAATGGTTAAGCTGAAATGAATCCCCAATTTAATAAGGAAAAATAGTAGTATATTCATAATGGTTGAAAAATATATATACATGGGTATATTCACAATAAACATATGGTTTCATACCTCCAAAATGTACCAACAATATAACAGGAATTTACTTCAGAGTATATCCATACCTGTGACATGTACATTTGAACACTATCTAGGACATCTATCAAGGATATACCTACCTGTGACATTAATGGTATATTGGAAAAATTTACCATGCTGCCAACCCTGGCCACGCGTCTCATCGGTTGAAATTCTGGGTTATGTAATGTGCAAGTAAAACATGTTAGTTTGTGTGTTGTGATGGAAGTACGGAGAAGCAGTAATTGAACTATTAGTTTGAGTTATCAATACCTAATCCATTTACAAGGGCTGTAGTGCTGCTCCTGTGAGAACTTACAAGGACTCAGACGGAAGTACTTTGGAGTGGAAATAACACAACCATCACAACTACTGAAGATCCCTCTAGATAAACTGGTGGCCTATATAGAAGATTCTGGAATGGAAGTAGGTAGCATGGGTAATGGTACAAAGATTCAGTTCAAGTGTCTGGGCTGCCCAACCCAAGTGTATGAATTAATGAAGGGCTTTGGTTGAAAATAATTTCTGACACTAGTGATATAAGTTAAGTATTTTTTCTCCACGACTAGGTAATAACGCACAAATTATTTTTACATATTTAGCTGCATAATGATATAAATTCTTCAAACCAGTGAATAATAAAAAGAATTCACTCTCGTTAGCCAATCACATTCGATTATTATCAGAATTCACGCTAAAATGAATAAATCAAATCGTCTCTTTAAAACGTCAAATACCTAAGAACGCAAATCGCTTCTGACAGCGCGTCGTTTGAAACGTCAAAATAATAGCTAATAATAGCTATCATTCTGCACTCGTTGAAGAATATACTATTCTACACCCACATGTATATTATCCATTTCCTGCACAGTTTAGAGAATGGAAATGTAGGCCATATCGGTTAACTGAACGTATATGATTTCATGTACATCCTAGAACGTATATGAAAACCACCAATCAGCATTCGCGTTTAGTACTCGTCACTCATCTTTTTTTTTCAATTTAAAGAAACCTCAAAATAACTTGTCAAAAAATGTCTCTCCCAGAAGCACTGGATGAAGAATATTTATTTATAAAAATAAACTTGAATAAAATAAACTTTATAAATTAACGACAAATACTAAAAACAGAATAAAATGGGTATTTAAGGGACTACCGATGGACATCAGTTCTTATGAAAGTAAGTGATACTTCTAAGATTCGCTTATAATGAATCTCGATAGCCGAGTGGTTAACATACCAGACTCTCACGCTGTAGACCCGGGTTCGATTCCGCGTGAAGAAGGTTTTTTTCAATTGTTAATTTTATTTTAAAATAATTGTTCTGTTCAATATTGATAACTACAACAGGCAGACGCTTGAAATATTTAGCAGAATATTAATTCTTATAAATAAAGATACTGTACCCTTCGTGCGGGAGTCCGACGGGCAACATCTATTTTATAACAGCATCGCATATAAAAAGGGAAACCGTAATGTTATACAAATTGTACATTTAAGAACTGTACGTTTATCACAAAAAATTAGTGAAGACATATATAAAATTGAATTATCGATTATGAATAAAATTGTTGAAAATTTTTTCTTTCAAGTTATATTTATTTTACAGTTTATTCAAATGTTTATTTTCTAGATTTTTTCTTGAATGGCTCGTAGAAAAAATATACTGTTCGACTCGAACGATTGAGCACTCCGCCTACAGCGTCGTGCTCAAACTTCGTCCTCGTGCGATATGGCCATCATATCCACACTAGTTGCACAACTTATTCACTTCCATAAATGGCAAATTATGTTTTCAATTTTGACTCCATAATTTTGGTTACCGACTTGTTCACAATGCCGTTTTTTTACTGGCTGTAGAATTGAGCCATATGGGTGCAATAACTATGAAAGAGTGTAGAAGAAAACTGTTGTACAAGCTTCTATTGAATAAAGTGGGGATATAGTATTGCTGAGAAGGAACTGAAGGAAAAAGTTCAATTCAAGCATCTTAACTACAGGCACGCTCTTAGAATATTAAAATGTTTAGATTATTAATTTGGTTTGGAACATAATTAACTTGCTAGTAAATTAACAACAAACTCTGTTTGCGTTGAAAAGTTTATAAACCATTAAAAAAAACGCCACTCACGGAATACGATTCGGATATTTTCATGTCGAGAAGAAAGTAGTGAGTTTGTAATAATCTCAATAGCTTATGAAAACCTATTTATGTGGCACACTAACAAAACTAACTAGGCAGTATTTATTCCTGTGATTTAAAAGCAATTATTTCCCTTACCTTATGGCAAAGAAAATATACCGAGACGTATTCACAAGATTTGCTCTAAAACCAGCTGGAAAACTTCTGAGAAGTATTGTGTGTGAAAAGCGAAATGCCAGACCTAAATTAAAATGGATGAATGTGGTTTTCAAGCAGAAAAGTAAAGTCATATAAGGTAATTGGAAACGTGTTTACCTAGACTTACCGAATTTACAAACGCTTCTAGTTCCATCCAACTTGCTTTCTCAAGAACTAAAGTTTTATTTTTTCAAATTAAGAGTTCTTATAATTATAAATATATACCTAACCCATTAATGTTTTAAATTGAACTAACTGATAAGTGTTTCTAATTTATCTTACTTTTTATAGAAAAATTATGAAAAATCTAAGATATTATAATGATTATTATATCGATATTGACGACATATTATCATCGACAGAATGACAGAAGTTATATTTAATGTGATGCCTACGTTCGTCTTGATCAAACAGTGACCTATTTGGTGATATACAGGGTTCTTCTAAATTCCTGCCACAAAATTCAGGAGGTGATTGCTCGTATGAAATTAAGATGGGTCTTTCTTATAACAAAATTTCCTCAGCTCACTCCTTTCCGAGAAATCACCCTCAAAGGGTGGTGACTAAAATTGAGTTTTAATTTTTTTTCTAAAATTTCAGTAAAGCTGGAAACTTGAAATTCTGTAATTTCCGTGAACTCGAAAAGGACTAGCTACGGATAATTTTTCAATATTCCTGTTACATTATACGGAGATGAAATAAGCAAACCTTACTTTATTTCATATCAAAACTTTTTTTCGAGATGAAGTTTTATGAAATAAAATTTAACTTAAAATCTTTGTTTTATTTGAAAAAATTTTTTATTCTCAAATTTTAATCCCAAAACTAATAGTGGAGAAAAGTGAGGATGTAAAATGTAATACGATTCATAATAAATGCTGAAAATTCAAGAGAATTACAGAATTTCAAGCTTTTAGCTTAACTGGAATCTTAGAAAAATGAAATAAAAACTCAATTTTAGTCACCCCCTTTTAAGAGTGATATCTCGAAAAGGGGTGGGCTAAGGAAATTTTGTTATGAAAAACCCATCCTAATTTTATGCAACCTCCTGAATTTTGTCGCATGAGTTCAGAAACACCCTGTAGATACGATTAGAAAAACGGAGATATCATATTACAAATATTTGCCTATTAGGTATTATTAGCCCCATGGGGATATTTTTTCAATGATATAGGAAACTAAGGAAAACTATATGTGCTGATCTAAACCATTGTTACTTGAGAGAACAGTTTAATTGTGAAGAGCTCTCTAGATTTACGTGTTCATTGACGACATCATATTGTAGCTCTCTTCATAATTCTACAATTTTTAATAAAAAACAGTAGTTCTATTTTTCTCTTATTCTTTTGGGAATCAAACCACAATAATGTTTTTTATTTTTTATTTCGACGTTTCGGTAGCGTTCCAGCTACCGTTTTCAAGATTAACTAGTAATAAAATTAATAAAATAATTTTTGGTCCCTATCTGACACAACGGAAAAATATGACAACTAGACAATCAATAATATTTTGAAGTTTATTTATTAAGGTCCATTCATAGTAGATCACACCTCTGGTAAAATGTGAAATAAAATATTTTATTTTATGACATTCTAACGATATGATAGTCTACTAGAAATGGAATCCAGTGAAGTGCACGTTCCAGGAACGGTTTTTTTACTCCCTATCTTTGATGTATTTTTTATGTTCACTTATTCGGACTTTCAATGGTCTAGATGTTTCACCTAAATAGCATTTGTCGCATTCACAAGATATCTGATGTATGCTTTAAGTCAGGTATTTGTAAACATGCTTGGGAAGAGGGGCATAAAATTCAATGGGATTATTACTAGTTAATTTTGACAACGGTAGCTGGAACGCTACCGAAACGTCGAAATAAAAAACATTATTGTGGTTTGATTCCCAAAAGAATAAGAGAAAAAAGAATAAGTAATGCCACAAGGAACTTACAGAAAACAGTAGTTCTAGTTCTGTTTTGGATTTGATGAATGTTTGGTGTCGAGTGGCTGTTTTGCATAATTGGATTTATCTGACCGTTTTAATCTGTAACGTCGTTAATGTGTAAGTAGGTATATGGGTTATCAGCTGGTAATGAGTCTTCAAAATTATATGTTTTCTTGAACTGTGTCAGTGCTTTCTCCAAACATCACTTGATATAAGAAGACACAAAAATCTATGTGATTTTTGGAAAGTATCAAAATGTTAACAGATTATGTAAGAATTTCACAATACATTAGCTGGGAGGAATTGGTTATCAATTTTAAAGGTGTTTGTCACAAAGTAAATGCTGTGGTCGCTCAGAAAAAATTGAGCAAATTCCGAAAAAGAAGATGCGTTAGGTAGCTGACACCAGATCGCTGTATATTTTTATTTAATATTTGTCCACGAAGAAAGCTTTGCTCAAAGTCGATACCACGTTTGCCCAAAAAGATCCGGGAGCAGAGCATAGCGGAAAAAAACTCAGCCGGAAGTGAATAAAATTCACCTAAATTTCCGAACTCTTTTTCAAAATTTATCAGAACATATGGACCGAACGATTATACGAAAATTACTGTATAAAGCAATTAATTCACGCAATATTCCTATCCGCGGTTAAAATTCCATAGCAATATATTGCCAGTAATTAAGTTATTCAATGAAGCCGCTCGGGTTATGAGCTTAATAGAAATGAATTAGATCTGACTTTAGAATTTTTATGACCTAACAGGTAGCTAAAATAAAAAAGCAAACAAACACAAGCTCTGTGATTTGGGATACTGATAATGAAATTGTAGCTGTCGCTGTCCTCGTTTGAGTAATCGGTTTTTATTGTTTGGAGTATTGTTTGCTTGTGTTCAGTTACAGATCTTCCATTTACGAAAAAAACATTTAATTGAACTTCGCATTCAAACGAATTTCAAATTCTTGATAGATTTATTTCACATTTGCCACCCTCAGTCTAAAGGTTTAACACTATTTTAACTTACAAAGTTTAGTATATGTGATAGCTTGAATAATTTCTATAAAAGTACGATCAGTTAGTACTTTATTCATCATCCACCACAGTTTCAAAGCATGGGAGTTCACTTATTAAGATTTCCATCCAATGTACGAACCGCCTTCGCAATGGCCTGAATAAGTCGATCACTAATCCAGAAAGACAGCATCCACAAATGAATAAACAACCAGGCGTTGCGCTGGTGGTATGAAGCCCCAGGACAAAGGCACGCAAAATTATCCCTTAAAAGCACTTCGGCCAAACTGTCACACGACCTACTATGTCAAATTCGAGAAACGACGAGGACGAATGGTGGGAATGCTGACCGGACATTGTAGGCTGAGGAAACATATGCACACAATTGGCCTAGCAGATGACAGCCTATGCAGATTTTGCCAGGAAGAAGACGAAACCGCGGAGCACATACTCTGTGAGTGCGAAGGCCTAGCAAGGTTGAGGTTTCACCTACTCGGTGAAGAATAACCGAGGGCAGAGAGTTACGCAAGGGAGGCGGTATTCATGCTATTAAGTCTAATAAGTTAGATAGCCACTCCAATTCTAATTTAATCCAGATGAAACTTATTCTCTTTTCACTAGAATTAATTCACTTGCAGATATCACTCTATGTCACTTTCAAAAACGTCCCAAAAGATGATTATCATACATTTTACAATATTTTTTTTATTCTGTTATTTAACGTCGGTCTATTTCTGCGACTGAGGCTAATCACCGACGCCGGGAGCACTCTACCCCTAACCGGAAATTTTGGCGAACCCACTAGTGTTCCAACCAGTGGTAGCGTACTTTAACGAGCCCAACGTCCATGGACTCGGGACCTCGGTTTTACGTCTCCTCCGAAAGACGGCATATCCACATTATACCTCGTGCTCATTGGTATAATGCCTGCGAGCTGTGATATGCTACTCACCCTAGTAGTCTAAAGTGCACGCTAGTAGTCTAAAGTGTTTCGCTGCAGACTGTACGGGCCCTATACGATGGTTTTCCCTGTTATGGTAACCCATCCAAGTACTAACCATATCCGACCTTGCTTGACTGTAATTATCGCATGAAACGCGTTCCACTACAGTACTGGGTCGTCGCTTATTTTACAATATTCTTACTCGTTAAATATGACGTATCTTTTTTCTTCCGTTCTGGTCGAAAAAATCCCATGGCAAAACATCTAATATTCGTTACCATGACTACCCACATTCAATTTATTTGATAATTTCATTAAATAGATTCATCGTCTTTGGAAAGAAATGTTACTTATACACTTGTTCCACATCATAGACATTTTCACATGGTGTACTATAAAAGTTCGGGTCAATTTATTGAGGTAGATTCGAACATTTTCAACATCTTCTTCTTCGTTATATGGCAGATTTTTTTGTTTTATAGAGTATGTAGTATTATTCCCCATATCAATATATTTCCATAATAGAAATTAATGAATTGATCCAGTTAATTATGCCTGGCATACAATAAATTGAAATTAGTTGGAAATTTCAAGTTTTAAATTTGTTCGAAAGTTATAAAGGGTTCATAGTTAGAAGATGAATAGAGAAGGGTGTAATTTTTGCTTGTCAATAATTTAGGAAATTGGGTTAGCTGCTGCATTTAGTGTTTAGTAGTTTTCGTTGTTGCTGTAATGGTTTTTACGTGTTCTGTCAGTCTTTTAGTATTAAGTAGTTTTCATCCTTATTCCATATACAGGGTGGTTCTTAAGTATTTGTACAGTACAATCTTCACTTTAAAATATTGCGATTTCAATCAACCAGCCTCAATAAAATGTTGATATTAAGATAGGGACCAAAAACTATTTTATCATTATTTAATATTGACAAAGGTAGCTGGAACGCTACCGAAACGTCGAAGTAAAAAAATAAAAAAACATTATTGTGGTTTCATTCCCAAAAATTAAGAGAAAAAACAAAACATGAAATTTCAATTTTCGTTTTCTACAATAACTTTAACGCTTTCTGACGTATAGGCACAGAAATTTGAGGTTGGGGGTCTTTTGATATAAGAAATCATAATCATAGGCCACGTATGCGGCATAAATGTACGAAAAACTTTTTTGCCTTTCACATTAGCGCTACTTTTGTAGGTATAAAATAAGCCACATCACTACAACCAAAAACTGTATATCTGTTGTTATCCCCAAATCTTGACGGTTCTAGAGATAATTACATTTTAGTGATTAACTATACATGATTATTATTTAACGAAATTACATTCGAAATATGTATAGTATGTACGATACTAACAGATATACCTTTTTTGTAGTAATGATGTGGCTTTAATTATTTTTTACAAAAGTAGCGCTAATATAAAAGCATATAAAAAAACTCCCAACCTCAAATTAATTGCTTTATAGTGACTGTTTGTTAGCGAAACAAATACTACAACGTAACTTAATATTTCATGTTATGGTATGAATGTATTTTATGAAAAAAATATTCCCTAGCTTGAACTAAATCAACTATTATTCCTTGATATATACTTCACCGATTGACCTGTTCATTGAATAATATCGTTTGTCTTGTCACTTGAGTTTATATTTACCTCTAGCATATAATTAGGATCGTTACAGAGCAATGAGCTCTATTTGTCCTATGCTAACATCTTTGTCATGTTTTATATTTCGGAAAATTATCGAAACATGTTTTTCATCACAACTTGGATATACAGGGTGTACTAATCTTACGACAAACTTTGGTATGTGGGTTATTTTAAGAGATATCAAAATATATTATCAACAAAAATAGTAGATGTGTTGAAGGTCCATATTTTGAAATTATATCGAACTATACAGAGTGCTGCATAACTCCATTACAAGCCAAACATATGATTTTTCAAATGGGAGCCCCTGTATATTATACCGAATTCGTATTGGTTACATTTTTTTTGACACTTTTGATATGAGGTTTTGCCACGTTATACAGAGTCCTTCAAAAGATATGGACACGTTTATGTGAAAATCGTAGGAAAATCAACGCTCTGTAGCTTGTTGTACGTTGAAGAAAAAAAATGCATTTTGCCAAACAGAATTTCGTAACATGATGCAATATCTTCGTATCCTATTAAATTTCAATTATATTTTTTCTTGTATACAGGGTGAACGGAAACTCGAACCTGTCATTTTCTTTCTTCTTTCAAATGGAACACCCTGTATTTTATAGCAAAAATAGAATCTTTGATTATGTAACTTTAATTTATGTCAAGCATTCCCTATACCCAAAGTTTATAAAAACAGAGTTATCTGGTAATATTTATTGTAAACTATAATTATTGACCTATTATGTGAAAGCAAAAAACGTTGTAAGTAACAAAAAATCCTGATTACTGATAAATTTTAATGAATAATCTATTCTAAACAAAACTAGCTACCAAAAGTATAATCCTAATCGTAATATTAAAGCAAAGGTTCAAAGTGTTCACCGTTAACATCAATGCAATGCTGTAAGAGGGGGCCCAACTGATTGGCCAGTTCGGTCACCCGATTTAACAAGAGTATATTTATTTTTTTCGGGTCTTGTGAGGAATAAGTTTATAAAATCCCCCGGCTATGTCAATAATAATAGTTTACAATAAATATTACAAAATAACTGTGTTTTCATAAACTTTGGGTATAGGGAATGCTTGAAAAAAATTAAAGTTACATAATCGAAGATTCTATTTTTGCTATAAAATACAGGGTGTTCCATTTGGAATAAGAAAGAAAATGACAGGTTCGAGTTTCCGTTCACCCTGTATACAAGAAAGAATATAATTGAAATTTAATAGGATACGGAGATATTGCATCATGTTACGAAACTCTGTTTGGCGGAATTCATTTTTTTTCTTCAACGTACAACAAGCGACAGAGCGTTGATTTTCCTAGGATTTTCACATAAACGTGCCCATATCTTTTGAAGGACTCTGTATAACGTGGCAAAACCTTATATCGAAAGCTTCAAAAACATGTAACCAATCCGAATTCAGTATAATATACAGGGGTTCCCATTTAATAAATCATGTTTGGTTTGTAACGGAGTTATGCAGCACTCTGTATAGTTCGGTATAATTTCAAAATATGGACCTTCAACACATCTTCTATTTTTGTTGATAACATTTTTTGATATCTCTCAAAATAACCCATATACCGAAATTTGTCGTAAGATTGGTACACCCTGTATATGTATATACAGGTTGTAAATTTTGAAAACTGTACTGTTTGATGGAATGAAACAATTTGATTTGTTGAAATCTACATTATATTAAAATTAAAGTTGTGACGCGTTTGGCAACACAGTAGCTTTCTCAAACGAATTTTAATATAATGTAGATTTTAACAAATCAAATTGTTTCATTTCATCATTTAGTATGGATCCACATCAAGTAAAAGCCTCATCTATTCAATTACTGTACTGATTTTTCAATCCTTTATGAAATTAGAGCAAACTCTTGTGCAGGTATATACCACTCAAAAAACCTTTAATTTGAGCTGGTGCACAACTCCTCGTCTCCGACTCGGATTTTTGTTGTCACCAGCACTCATACTTCTCGTAAAATATCACTGGGCAGCGTGTTTATTCGTAAAAATTTGATGCCCTCATCATATTACTCATAAAAATGTGTTATTCACCCTTTGGAAATACAAGTTAGCTTCTTTTTTTTTCAAATCAAGTATTTATAAATATAAAACATTTGAACAGGTAAAACATGCCACTACGCCAATACCCACCACTTTTCAGTGATCTTTTACCGGTGAAATATCGTAAGCCGTTCTAAAATATCCAAGCTGTAAACCACATATTTAAATTTTGGCGGCTACGCCGACCAGCGCTACCACCAAAAAGTTTAATTGGAAGTTGGATGTGTGGTGTGTCTTTTGTGGTATAAAATTACCACATTTTGTGCTAAGTCTAATTGGAGTTATACAGTACGTCTCTGAGATGGGGAATAATTTGATTTTAGTGGTTTGTATATGTATATCTTTTTATACTAACGTGTAATATCTCATTATTTAACTAATTTCGTTAGTTTTCCAAATTAGGAATATTTGTTCGCGAGATTGGGAATTGGAGAGGCTCAAGTAGTTCACATTGTTCCTCAGTGTTTCAAGTTTACAATACAATATTTAACTTTCTCGCCCTATTTTATGGGCTCCAATTCATATTTCATCACTCTCTAACATAATGAGTCAGAGGTGAAGGGTGCTGAAGAGATTCAAATTGTGGCATTAACTTCCAAACCGCATTTCTCTCACTATAACTATTGTTCTTTATTTTCTTGAACGTATAACTTTAAAAATCTCCAAGACCCCTTATCTGTTGTTAACTTAAATGTATAAATCCAGTAGCACATAAATCAATGCCCAAAAAAACAAAAAATAAACTTTTGGTATAAAATGGTGTAAGATTCCAGAAGTTAAAAATTTTTTTTGCAATTTATAAGACGTAAAAAGTTTTATTGGATCCAGATAAAAACGACGCCTCGAATACATCTTAGATTCAAGCCATATCTGTGACAGAGGTAGTTTATCCCAATTTTGGGGCCAAATGGACTTGAACCTTTGATAATAAATAAGGGGGATATGTTAGATTGGGTTTGTAGTAAGTGGGTCTATTCGGCCCTTCACTGCAAACCGCAGGAGTCTATGGTGGTTCACATCTATTCATTTATCACCCAAAACAGACGATTATTTTATTTGGTGGATGCTATTGCAGTACTGAGACGGAGAGTGAGAGAAATCCTAACCTAACCCTTCCCCTTCGACGTTACATGGAAAGAGCCATACTTTCAAAGCCGCTTGGCTCCCGGAAAATGTTTTATAATTATATGGATTCCTCCGCTCTCTCCACACATTAATTATTGATAAAAATGTCCGCTGCTGCTTCTCTTGAAATTTTCACATAATTTCGGATTTGTTTTGGTTCCACAAATCTTACGACATGTCTACAAGGAAGTGGACAGCTCCTGAAAACATTGAAGCTAACTACAGTCCCCCTCTTTGCTAGTTCATCTGCTATTTCATTTCCTTCTATACCAGTGTGTCCTGGAATTCATAGTAAGGTGACTAAATTCCTTTCGCCTAGCTCATTGAATTTGCCTATAGGCATTCCCACACCATTTTGGATTTAATTACACAAGACTTCAGTGCTTTAATAGCTACTTGACTATCCGACATAATGATAATCCTTCTTCTTCTATATCCTTTGTCAAAATTGAGCTGAGCACATTTTCTTATTGCGTGGATTTTCGCTCGAAAGATTTCATTTTTCAGAGTGCTTGGTTCCTGGTCCGTATACTCCTATCTCAGTTCATTCTATTGATTTTGAGCCGTCTGTGTACCATTGAATAGCATCTTTTCTCTAGTATTTTCCTTCACTAATTTTACTCAAATGCTAAATAATGCATAAAATAATTGCTTGAAAGATAAACATTTCTTGAAAATGTGTTTGTTGTAACAATGCCAATGGATTTAGAGCACCAGTATATCGTATAACTAGTATGCACCGTAACTCAACGGTGGAAAACCAATACAAAAACTGGATCTATCATGTTTATAAAATTTATGTTAACAATACCAGTGCTTTAATTGCCTCGATATCTTTTCTCTGAAAGTTAGTTAATTTAGTTTGATAAATGCATTTCAAAATCTTTAATTAAAATTTTATTTCGGCTTATTTATACCTCAAAAGTTCTGTTTGAACAGCTTATGCAGGTTTTAATTTGTTCTTTATTAATTGTCTGGAATAAATTGCTAAAACTCAGGATTACTTGCTACTTTCGTAATTTTAGGAATATGAAACATTCGCCACGTTAGAATATTGTCTCTGAAGTTTCAAACACTCTTAGGATCGAGTTTTCACAAAATATGTTCGTAGAACACGAAGTATGTCACAAATTTTCTATTTTGGTGCAATTAAAACTTGAAGATGCAGCTAATTACTAATAATAACTAAAGTTTGCTTCTCTCGAAAATTGTATTACGGGATATTACAGCTACCAGGACTCAAATTTGATCTTTATGATATATATCATACAAATACAATAAAAATGTCATTTCTAAAAATAATAATTGTACAAGTCGTTGTACTTAAGTTAAGGAATATCTTTTGCTGCGTCCTGTTCTTCCTGAACCTTTTTTTATGACAATAACATTCACTAGAAAGCCACGTTACTGGTACATTTCAGTTTGGAATTGTAATTATTATATTCAATTTAATAAATATATTCAATAGTGTCAATGAAAACTTCAGTCAATTCAATTTACTTATTAAACCTTGTTCAAAAGATTTGCCATGCTATAAGATTCCTCACCCCTATTTTGAGATAATAGAATTTCTCATGAAATATACAAGTGAAATGTATCACAATTCTCTTTATTATTCCGGTTCGTGAACCTCCAGTCGTCTAACAATAAGTTAAATATGATACATGCATTACTCGTTGCTGACATCTTAGAAGTGATCGATCTTATTAAGTTCAGCTTTGAAAACTTGTGAATAGTGTATATTTAACCCGATTCAGTTATTCTTGTTGTGGAAAGAGGATCGTAAGAGAAATAACCACTCCGTTATTATCGATTGAAGCAGCACTGGGGTTTTCCAATTTCCCATTTAACTTGAAAATATGTTTTGAAATTCTTTATCGCGTGTTTGGCGGAGGAAACACTTCCAGTGTCAATAGACACCAAACAATTCTTCTGTACCCATCACCACCAAATAATACTGTATAGTTAATGTTATAAGAATATAAAATACTGAGTAAATATTAATCAAATCCTCACCACCCCTTGTTAAATCACATCAAACCTGAAGTGACAAGTGATAAGAAGTGACTAGTTCGCCATCTTAGGCGGTCCACCACATTGGATTTAGAGTGAAGTCATTTTTCAGTAATCACTTTGATTGGATAGACCAATTATGGCAGTACCAATGGAATAATGTCACTTGGTTAACCATGCATTACATAGTGAGACCAATCATCACTTATTGAGCCATTGCGTGGAGTAGTAGAACTAGCCTATTGACGACGAGAGAAAACCTCTCCAAAATTCAAAGACTAGCCTGTATATAAATTACGGGAGCAATGAGAACATGCCCAACGGCAGCCATGGAAGTGATTCTCAACCTCACCCCTTTACATAAAGTGTTGCAGAAAGAACAAGATACAGACTAAGTAGAGAGGGAATCATTAAAATAAACCACCTCCTCACGTCTTAGAAATCAGACAACCTGGTACATGCCACAAGACGGTATGATGAAAAAGTATAACTTTTCCAAGAAATTCGTTACGGAAATGAGCAACAAGAAGGAATGGGATCCAAATACCATTACCAGACTTGGAAAGAATGCCATTCAATGGTACACAGACGGCTCAAAAGCAATAGAAGGAACTGGGATAGGAGTGTTCGGGCCAGGAACCAAACACTCTGAAAGCTTGGGAAAAACCCCAAGTATCTTTCAAGGGGAAATCCACGCCATAAGAAAGTCCGCCCAGTTCAATATTGATAAAGGATGCAGAAGACAAAGGATTATCATAATGTCGGATAGTCAAGCAGCCATTAAGGCACTGAGCTCTTGTGTAATCAGTTCCAAAATGGTGTGAGAATGCCTAGACAAATTCAATGAACTAGGCGAGAACAACATAGTTACCTTACTATGGATTCCAGGACACACTGGAATAGAAGGAAATGAAATAGCAGATGAACTAGCAATGAAGGGGACTGAAATACCTTTCTGGGGGCCTGAACCCTTTTGCGGAATCAGCCCCAATGTAATATTGGAAGAAATAAGTAAAGCCGAGAAAAAGAGAAGATCTGACCATTGGAAAGATCTAGTAGGGCTTATGCAATCAAAGACTCTTCTGGGTGACTACAACCTGTTGAGATCAAAAGAATGCATAAGTCAAAGTAAAACTGCGCTAAGAGTTTTGTCAGGGATCCTAACGGGACATTGTCGCCTGAATGGGCACCTGAAAAAGCTCAAAATAGTGGAGGAAGAAGAATGCAGATTTTGTGGAATGAAAGGAGAAACCTCCATCCACATACTTTCCAACTGCACAGCACTTCAGAATCCTAGAGCACAGCACCTGGGAGATTACTGGATAGAAGAGGAACATTTGCCCAAGTTGAAGCCTGCAGACATCCTAAAATTCCTCCGGGAAATAGGACTAAAGGAACTACTAGTTTCTGAGACTCTCCTCAGAAACTGAGTAGAAGTAAGGGGGCACAATAGATCTTTTAGGTCTCAGTGAATGTCACCCCAAAAAACACACATACATACGTACAACCATGCATTAGGGTCAATTCTATAAGAAATGGTTCTGTATTTGTAGAATAGGGAGTGTGAATTTGGACCCACAGCACTTAGGCCACATGTCACCCATTGTACGTCCTCTCGAGGAGTTGTCCTCCTAGGTCCATCCTGTCCTTTCCAAGAAGGTGGACAGATCACCAGGATACATCTTCTTTATATCGGCAGATGTAGGGCAAGACTCACCGAAAACACTCTCTCTCATTGGTTATAATTCCGAGCACTCGCAAAATACATGACTGACAGTTTTGTCTTGCTGTTTACACATCCTGCGTAAAGGTATGTCCACTATCCCCATAGTATGGAGGTGTTTCCTTAGTTAGCAGTGGTCAGTCAGAAATCCTACTGATAAGCGTAGGTTTTTCCTGGTCATCGCCAAGTATTTCTTCGACGCCAGTCCAAGGCCGCCCAGGGATAACCTGGCAAAACTGCATCCCTTGATTTCCTTGTATATCTTTTAGGATTGAGCATGAGTGTAACGTTTGGTTAGCTCCACAATTGCCGTCGTCGTCAGGCCGTAGGTGTCGCTGGGAGCTAAAAGTCTTAGTCCAGCCGCTTCCATGGCTAAAGAATCGGTGATGCAATGCGTTGTCTGTTCAAGGCTAATAGAGCTTATCTGCTGTCAGTGCAGATTGTTATGTTTTCGGCAAAAGTTCCTATTCTGGTAAGTTCTTTTGTGGCAATTAAGAAACCGGCCAGTTCTGTTTGAAGCACGCTGGTATTTTTTCCTATTTTCCATTCAATTCTTAGGCTTAGTGATCTGGAGTCCACATCCTGAGGCTTCTTTGATTTTTTAGCCGTCTGTGTATATGCGTATTGCATTTGCAGGTAAGAAGTGGTTGAAAATTAATGACACGCTGTTATATTTCCGCTATTAGAAATGTTTCAATCTATGCATAGTCAAAATTAGGAACATTCAAGAGTTTTCCGTTGATATTTTGAAGCTTATTATTATTAATAGTAAATATTAATAGTAAAATGTATGTTAGCAGTCTTCCCTTCCTCTTCGCTACATTAAATCAAAATGAGAGATGTTAAATACAATTTAAGTTTAACTAGTTTCAGCCAGTCTTGATAAATATTTAGATGACTGGAAAATAAATGAAAACATCCATTCCAATCACTAGAATGTACAAATAACTTTTTTTCTCCTACATATTTGATAAACTAACATAGTTTAGGTTCACTGAAAAATTGTACGTTAATTTAAAGCAGTTAGGGTCGTTGCCTATCATACTAAGAGCAATTAAGACACCATTGAGCAGTTATTATATCTACTTATTCCTCCCATTACATATGTATGTGTCAGCTACAGATAATTTATAACTATACAAGTTGGCCAGTTGGAGAGGAAGCAGCTTTTTCTTGCGTTTTAATTAAAGTAAAAACACACAGTGTCGTTGAGGATTTTCGTCATGTTTTTCAATAACGTTATAAGAAAAAGCAATTTACCTAGTCGCATACAGTTGACAAACCCAAGCCAGATTCACACTAACCAATGTATGATTGATTTTGTGTATTTTTGAGTGATCTACAGAAGCATGATACCGATATTATTTTGAACATTCCACATTCTCCTTGACTAAGTTTTTTGTTAAAATGTGCTTACACTGTAATGCACTCAACCAGTTTCATGCTAAATATAGGTCACCATTCGAGCTATTACCCTTTTTTTAATAGTGCTTTGAAATTTACACTCATCTTATTGTGATTTAAAATTATTATTTAAAACTGAAGTTAATTAGGAGTTACGAACGTAGCTTTGAAATGAGTTTATAGATAAAAAAAACTCTACACGCCATCATAAAGGTTATTGTAAGCAGCAGTGGAGGTAACTATGCAGTTAATTTGCAATTTTTATCAAATAAGCTAAGGTATTTGATAACACCGGTCAACGAATAAAATTTTTCTTGGGTTTCTGTTCTCATGCTTAAATTCTGATTCTAGACATTGGAAAACACTTAAATACTCATTTGTAGTTCGCAAAGTTTTCTTTGAACTGATTTACAACGATAAGTATAATTTAATTTATTCCATAAGCAAATGATGGCAGCACTTTGATTAACCCGAAAGTAAACTGTATTATTATTTGTTAGAGGCACAGTAGTGAATATTAACTTGTTCATTGCAGCTGTAACAGCTATATTTGTGTATTACTCAATTGAAAAATGGCATCAAGACAGTGTAAAAATGATGTTGATTCATTCTGGTTTATTTGCGGTAAATTTATTGAAGTTAGAAGTGAAAAGTTCGCCCTATCAACAAATTTGAAAATGTGCGAAGCTTATGAAGCCTATTTTAACCTGAAAATCAGTAATGAAAATGAAAATTGGGTACCTCACTTCGCCTGCGGGTTTAATACAAAAGTGCTCGTACGAACATAAAAGAAATACGAATAATATTCAGTTTTAGACATTAATTTCTTGTTATTTCACATATATATGTTATTGTTTATCACAAATCTTCAATAAAAAAGACTCTTGTATCCGAAAAAATGTTTTCTAATTATAATTTACGGTGAAAGTAGAAAAAATATAAAAATCAGTAATTTTTGCCGAAAAATTGAAAAATCGCTCGAGTTTCTACAAAAGCAAACTTTAATCGGAAAAAACATTTTTTCCTTATTTTTGTCGTAGGTGAAACCAAAATTTAACATGTAGCAGTCAGACCCAAAAATCGTGTTGACCGGTGTAATGTATTGGATATAAAACTTTAATAAATATTTGGTTTTACATACCAACAATTTATTTATTCCACAGATGCTATTATTACTAGCTTTTTCACCTTATTCCAACAAGTTTTTCCGTTACTATAACATTAATTTTTATTAAGTATCTCCGAGAAGCTCAAACCAGAATGCGCCTTTGCTGATGATATTGTCATAATGCCAAACACAAGAAATAATCTGCAAATAAATGTAAACATGAAAGACAAAAGTGGTTTGACACGACATGCAAAAGTGCGGTGGAGAAGACAGATTAAAACGGATAAAAACTAATAATCTAGAGGACAGGCAGGAGTACGAAAACTAAAGAGATGAGAGCAATAAAATGATAAAGTGGAAAAAATGGAAGTGAATAGAAAATAATACCAGTGAAATTGAAACAGAATAGTACGAAAGGTTACTATGGAAAAGTTAATTAATTATTATCTGATTAAAAAAATACGAAACGAGGTAAGGAGGCCGAAAGAATGGGAAATTGGACAAATTGTCACCATACATAGAAAGGAAGATCAACACGAATGTAAAAACTACAGAGGAATCATAATATTAAACGTTGCATATGAAATACTATCAGCAATAATAACAATAACAGAAGACTTGTGAAAAATACAAAGGATGTGATAGGGCAATAACAATGCGGCTTCATAAAGGACATATCAATATTTGATGCTATACACACAGTGAAACAAATTATGGAAAGAAGCCCATGAATACAGATAAAACATAGAAATACTTTGGAAGATATAAGCCTTAAATATATAAAATCTAAGTGCACTGGCAATAAAAAAAGATTTATTCAATCTTAGGTTTTGTTCAACAAATGTCGTTTATCACCAACCATATTAAGATTGAAGCAATACGGAAACAACTAGTTTATCAGTGAGTGCGGATGTAAAAAGTGCAGTTAATGCTCGAGTGAAGAGTGCGTGGGAAAACCGGTGGAAAACTGCAGAAACTAAGCTAAACGAGGTCAAAAAGTCAACAAAACCATGGCCTATATTACCCAAAAATCGCCGTGATCAAGTGCTTCTAGCCAGATTACGTTTAGGCCACACTTGGTGTTAGCACAGTCATCTTTTCAGCAACGATCCTAAACCAAAGTGTAACTATTGTAATGAAACGCTAACTGTCAAGCACCTTCTCATTTAATGTCCACGATTAAAGGCGAAGCGATAGCAGGCGCAGATTCAATCATGTGAATTAGCGGACTTACTAGGGCCCTCATGCAATGTGCAAAATTTGAAGGCGTTCCTCAAATCAACCGATGTTTTGAATCTTATATTTTTTTTTTGTCTACCTCATGGTCGATGCGTATATCAATAATAAAAAAAATTGAGGTTAAACAGCTTTAATCGCATCGCATTTTGCTTTGGTACTGAATATGTGCTCTTGAAACGACATGAAATGCAAATACATTAAAACCCTTTGATCTTATCGTTGCCTTATGATCGAATGAATAGTTTTATTCCATTTCCGGTCATTTTATTTTCTCGGAAGAGTAGAAGCCATGACCAATAGAAATATTTAGGACTCCGTAAAGAGACCTATCAATTAATTAAGAGAGTAATTTCGATATACTCTATGATTAAGAAATGGAGGTGGTCGAGTTTTTAAAGAATATTTCATTAACATTTATCGATAAAGTGAAGTATATTCGTAGGCGTTGTATAAAATCATCGAACCAGTGAAAATCATATTGGAAAACTTAAAAGTTCATCTTGAAATAAGTATAAAATATTAAACTTAATAAAAGTGATTGTCTTTGGAGCGAACAAAATAAATACTATGGACACGGAATGAATTTTAAAACATTCATTTAAAACAACAGCGACCAGGAAATACCCAGTACTCCATTTATTACATCCAAACCATTTCTTACTGTCTAAAGCCGATTGCATGTAAACGGAAAACTGTAATAAGTTTTATTACTGTTTCTCTGTTGTGTAATGCAAACACGTATTGATCGTTATTGTTGTTCCCGGGATAAACTACTTCCAAAGGATTTTACAATCCCACTATAATTTCTTTATGGTAAATACCTAGCATCTTCATACGAAAACAATACCTACAAGTAAACAAAGTTGTCGAGACAACAACTTTTTATACGTTAGGTTCAAGTGTTCTTCTGAGGGATATGAATATTAATAAATAATTTTTATGTCTCCTACATTTTATATCATCGGATAAAATCAATAAATCGCCAGGGTTAACAAGAGAAATAAAACATGTGTTACTAAAAATTAAGACTGATAATTTTTACTTACTTAGGTGGGTGAATGTTTAAAATTTGATATTATTATTTTGCAGTTTTTTTGCAGTTTATACAGCGTGTCCACGGATGGGGTATCCTCTATAGGTGAAAAATGTTTTATAAGTGACAAATGTTTTACTTGATAAAAAGATTTGCAGTTAGACCAGTGCCGAAGCCTTCAAAAACACTAAAAAGTGAGGATAAAACCCATTAGAAAAGGAGGGGAATATGATATAATTGAGGAAAAATAAATTACGGGCGATCCGAGTTCGGGAAATGGGGGGGGGTGGGTTTTTAAGGGCAAAACTACAAGTCCTACGAAAAAAAGTTAAATGGCAAAGTTGTGAGTAATAAAAAGCTCTACAACTTCTGTATCCACAATTTTTATACATAACCTCAAAATTTATGTGAAAAGCTCAAATAACCAAGTTTTTGGTTTTTTATTTTTATCTTTTTAAAAAAAAAATATTTTTTTCACGGGATTTCGTGAAAACTTACCCTATTATGTCCCAAATACACTGTAATTAATTTGATTCGAAATAGTTTTTTTTTCACCCTATTTTGACTTGGTATCAAAAAAGCACCCTAATTTTCAATCGAAAATTCTCGCGTCAAAATATCAGCTTTTTTCAAAAAGTCGGTGGGCTCTTTGTTCGTTGAAATCTCTACTTTCTCATAGTCTGAAAAAAATATACATCTCAATGGTAAATGTTCTCTGAAAATGCAAAAAATCAAAAAATTAAAATTTTTTAATCACTATGTACAATTTTCAGCTATTTATTAAAGTTTAGACTACAATTACTCAAAAAACGTAAGATTCCATGTTACATTGATAGACGAAAAGTTTCAAATCGAAATACACTACTATAATTAACAAACAAATAAGTTATAATGAAGTTAACATTTAATAAGATATCAACAATATTTTAAAAAAGTTGTAGAATTTTCTTTAAATAATATTTGTTGATGCCTATTTATTAGTCAATCAAGGTTTCAAAAAAATCTATTGGCAAAAATTAAATCACTCTTCATTTTGGCAAACCTCTCACCCACTGAAGGAGCAGCAGAACAGCATTGTTACAGGGCATATTATCAGCTTCAAACTTGGTTAGGCAACGAATTGACAACAACAGATAGAAGCTGGAAAAAACATCAACGTGGCATTATGACCAAATTCACTGAAAAGGATTTAATTCCGGAATTGCTCAAAACTATTTGCTGCAGCTGTAAAACTGGGTGTAACAGTTTGGAATATAGCTGCCGAAAACATGGTTCAAAATTCACAAATTTATGTACAAATTGTCATGGTTCTGAAAATTGCTCCAATATGGAAGATAAAACCAACGAAGAAGTAAATGATTCAGATGAAATTGTGGATGAAGAACCAATGCAGATTGGAAATAACATTGGAGACGAAAAAGGTGATGGTCTTGAAGATTTCGAAGATCAACTAGAGTTGGAAAGTTTTGTCGAGTCTAACGATGAAGAAATGCCATCAAAGAAACAAAAATTAACGGATAGATGATTAGAATTCAAGAAAGTGTATTTATAAATGTCAAGATTAACGTTTTTAAAATTATTATAATGTAATTAAAGTGAACTATCTAAATTCAATAGTACGATTTACATGTATATTCACATTTTATGAGATTTTCTATGACTTGAATGTAATTAGAATTTAGTGGATAAACTTTTTAACTCGAAAAAATTGCAGCAATCACATTTTTTCGATGAAATTGTACAATGATTAAAAAAACTTCGAATTTGAGTTTTTTTCATTTTTTGCATTTTCTGAGAACATTTATTTACCATGGAGATGTATATTTTTTTTCAGACTATCAGAAAGTAGAAATTTCAACGAACAAAAAGCTCACCGACTTTTTGAAAAAAGCTGATAATTTGACGCGAGAATTTTCGATTGAAAATTAGGGTGCTTTTTTGATATTGAGTCAAAATAGGGTGAAAAAAAAGTATTCCAAATCAAATAAATTACAGTGTATTTGGGACATAATAAGGTAAGTTTTCACGAAATTTCGTAAAAAAAATACTTTTTTCTACTACCGTGTGTAAAGTACGTACTTTAGACACATTTTCGAGTGCGTAAAACTTTATTTTACGCACTAGTGCGTAAAGAGTTTTACTTTACGCACTAGTGCGTAAAGAAAAAATTCCAATATGTATGTAGTTATAGATATCTAGTCTTATAAAAATATAGGTATAATAAACGGATGTTAAATCTAAGTTTTTTTCATAAATTGGAGATAGAAACCTATAGAATTCGGTAAAGTAACCTAATAATTATTGTTAAATAATTATTGAGTACCTACTGGAAATAATACGGTAAATAGGTATAAGTTGGCGGTGAGTGACTGACATTTCTTTGTGAATTGAATCTGACATTTAAAATTTAAATTGAGATCTTCGGACTATACCTAGAGTAAGCAATTGTATTTTATATTTAGGAATTGAATATTTTTAGAAAACTATGTTATTTTAGATTATTATAAAAAGACTCTTCTAAAGAAAAATTTTAATTACTTTACGCACTAGTGCGTAAAGTATGTTTCTTTACGCACTAGTGCGTAAAGAAAATTACTATTAAACTTTTGTATTTTAATTAAATATTCGCTAGTAGAAAAAATATTGTATGCAATTCGTGTGTAAAGACCTTTTTTTTGACGAATGTGAATATTGTCGCATGAGCCGCAGGCGAATGCGACAATATTCACATTCGTCAAAAAAAAGGCTACTTTACACACTAGTTACATAAATAACTATTTTTGAAAAAGATAATAATAAAAAACCAAAAACTTGGTTATTTGAGCTTTTCACATAAATTTCAAGGTTATGTGTGAAAATTGTGGATACAAAAGTTGTAGAGCTTTTTATTACTCACAACTTTGCCATTTAACTTTTTCCCGTAGGACTTGTAGTTTTGCCAGAAATCGAGATAAACCATTTTTCACCCTTAAAAACTCACCCCCTCCCACTTCCCGAAGTCGGATCACCCGTAATTTATTTTTTTCTTCAATTATATCATATTCCCCTACTTCTATAATGGTATTCATCCTACTATTATTTTTTTTTGTTTCAAAAATTATTGACCCTGGTCAGTATGTAATTGAAAAATTTCACGAAAAATATCCAGATGTACCCATTACGCGGTGTAGATTGTAAAAATAAATAAGGAAGTTTGATGAGACAGGATATGTTCAAGACAAAAAGAAATTGGAAAAGGCGTACGTTGAGGAGAATGATGTAGCTATTGCGCTAGCTATGCATTCGTTAAGGGAAAATCCCAAGTTGATTCTACGAAAAAGAGCAGTGGAAATTAGTTTTTACAGCAAATAATGTAAACCATAATGTTAAAGACTTGAAACGAGCTATCATTGATGCCGTTAACGAAATTACCCTACAAATGCTGCGAAAAACTTACAAAGAATTGAGAGATTTTTTGAAGCTGGTTGAATAGATTTTTTTTGTTTACTTACTGTTTCTTACATTATTATTTTGTATTGTTATTTTTGATAGTGATTTTAATTCTTGAATACTTAACATTTTTGTCATATACTTATTGAAGAATGACAACTTGAAAATTATTTATAAAAGTTGACAGTTACTTGGTACATCGTAAACGTCACTCACTAGATTAATACATACGGTTTTCATAAAACTGGCTATAAAATGCGGGTGTTGGAAAACTTGAAATTCATTTCATTTTATGGGGTTTCAGAACAAGCAGAATTTTGTATCAAGAATAACACTTTTCACTAAAAATAATATTTAAAAAATTTTCACTTATAGGATACTTCATACGTGGACACGCTGTATCTGTGAAACACAAGAAAATCGTGAATTGGGATATGCTGAACATCTGAGCTGCTTTATAGAAATAAACATCCAGAAAAGTAAATTTATGTAAACTACTCAACTCATCAAATCATCACCATTAAATTATACTATTAAATTTTTATATATATATATATTTTATATTTCTTATACAGCAAAAGAAAAATATACGTGATATGGTGGGAGTAGGCTTCGGAGAACATGCAAAACCATTGTTTATATCATTAAGAATATTGACTGTACCATGCCCCTTTATTTTGGAAGCTATTTTATATATGCATGAAAATAAACATAAATATAACACGGGATCAAATGTTCATAACTATAACACTAGGAGTAAGGATATTATTAGATTACCCAAAGTAAATCATATAACTCTAAACAAACGGATTCTATTTATTGTAAAATTTACAACTCTATACCAATTGAATGGACAAGGTTAAACTATAAAAAGTTGAAGTATACTGTAGGGCATGCACTTGAGAGTCTGGCGTTTTACTCAGTAGATGAAGTTTTTAACTGTAACTGGCTGGGTTAGTCAATTTTGGATGAAATGTTTTTATATATATATATGTTTGTGTGTTTTATTGTTGACGTGTCTAAACAGGTTGTGTTAGTGAAGATTTTAGGAAATTTTAACTTTCATAAACTGTAATATTTGTAAGACCAATAAAGCTATCTATCTATCTATCTATAGTTTCTCACATAATTGAGTCATCGTAAATTGAAAAATATGAAGGAATAGATACTCTACACTGTCAATTATTAGATTGTCAAAAATTAGTAGTAAGGAAATATTACATATACCGCGAACTCAAGTGGAAATTAAATTCTGCTGATTTGGGGACGAAAACCTTGTCTGTCTGTCTGTCATATAATTCCTTATACAGATTCCTTATACACCTTCAAAAACTGGGAGGATTTGATATAATAGTTCAGTAAAATGAAGATTTAAACCACCCTTCGAAACTAAAGCCTGCATTTTTAAATGTAAGTTCGTTTTGACAGTATATAGGACAGTATATAGGAAGCACATGCATACAATCGGTATATACAGATTGCGAAAAGTCCATTCGAGCCATACCATTTACACAAGTACGACAAGGAAAATATGAGAAAAACTACTTGAGAAAGAGAGAAGAATAATTGTAGGCATTTAGCGATGGGCGTATTTAGTTCAAGAGGCTGAAAGAATGTTCATCACCCCCCCCATTTTAACCGCTGATGCCAGAAGTGCAGATTAATTTGTACAAATAATATTTTTGTGTAAAATGGGGGGGAAGATGAACATTCTTCCAGCCTCTGGAACTAAATACGCCTATCGCTAACTGCCCACAATTATTATTATCTCTCTTTCAAGCAGTTTTTCTCATATCTTCCTTGTCGTACTTGTGTAAATCGTATGACTTGAATAGACTTTTCGCCATCTGTATATCTTTGGATTAATGCTGAATTATCGGTGGTAACCACAAGAGCTATACGCTCATGATTTTGTCAGAACAGAATTACCTATATGAAAGTCAGTATGAGAAAACAACCACAAAAAATATCCTGCTAGATCTGAGCTCTCACTTTAATTGAACTTTATTTTACAAAATAGAAGAACAATACGTAGAGAGTAATGTTAAGAAAGAACAATTGTTAAGACACACAACTATCATATACAATTGGTCCAGTAGAAATTTGTTCCTTTACTGATTCAGATTTTGTCGTTGACATTGAGATATATATGTTGTTGACACTGTGGCTAATTCATTATCCGAAGCTTTATCTCCGAGATATGTTACAGTATGCGAATGATGCTCATTATCAAGTTGTAAATAAGACTTGGTAGAGGAATGTCCGGTTATGTTGATCAATTCTTGTTCATTAATACCTGCTTTAGGTGAAGTTGATACAGCGCTTGAGAGATAAGAATGATTAGGAATTTTCGTATTCTTTCTATAAAGTCCAGTTTTTTCAGCTAACATTTTTGTCCACTTAAGAACTACGTTGACTCCTATGGGAACATTTTTATACCAGCCATTAGATGAATTATTTTTCCAAAATGGATTGGGAGTTATAAATAATCTATTAGTTGTGATATGGTTCGATCTATGTGATAATATTTTATAAAACAATGTTAGGTTAGGTTAGGCGTGTGCTGAGTGGGTCTATAAGGCACTCCACTGCGACTCGCAAGAGTCTATTATGGCTCACACGTATTCAGATTTCACCAAACTAATTCAGCTTCAAAGCCGATTAGTTTATTTGGTGGATGATATTTCAGATCCTAGGGCGAGAAAGAGACCCTGCCAAACATCAGATACCTGATTCGAGAAGCGGCGGGGCAGGCACAAATAACATGCTCTACTATTTTATCATATTCCAGACAAAGACGGCAACTCAAAAAATGTCAAAAATAATGTTACTGAGCATATTAGATTAGATTAGAATTGGAGTGGCTCTTTGTCCTATCCCACTGCGACCTTTGCAGATCTATTGTGGTCCTTCCTATATTTAGAGCTCAATATCTAGCTTTATTCTTTTTATTAGACCTAATAGCCTGGATACCGCCTCCTTTGCGTAGCTCTCTGCCCTCGGTTTTTCTTCTCCGAATAAGTGAAACCGCACCCTTGCTAGGCCTTCGCAGAGTATGTGCTCCTGGCAGAACCTGCATAGGCTATCATCTGCAAGGCCAATTGTGTGCATGTTTCCTCAGCCTACAATGTCCGGTCAACATTCCCACCATCATCCTCGTCGTTTCTCGACTTTGACATAGTAGGTCGTGTGACAGTTTTGTCGAAGGGCATTTAAGGAATAATTTTGCGTGTCTTTGTCCTGGGGTTTCATACCACCAACGCATCGCCTGGTTGTTTATCCATTTGTGGATGCTCTCTTTACTTAGGCATTTTGCAATTCCGCAGGCTATCATGACCTGCTTTGCTTCCTGCTTGGCTAATTCATCAGCCTTTTCATTGCCTTTTATTCCTTGATGGCCTGGTACTCAGGCTAGGGTCACTCTATTATGACTACCTAGTCTGTTTAGGGCCTTCCGACACTCCCACACCAGATTTGATGTTATCTTATATGAGCGTATCGCTTAAGTGCTGCTTGCCTGTCGGAGTAGATGACGATTCTTTGGTTATCGACCTCCTGTCTCATCAACTCTTCTGCACAGCATTGCACCGCCAGTACCTCTGCTTGAAAGACAGTAAGTCAAGAAAACATTTTTGTATTCTGTGTAAAATTTTTATTTAATATTGCAAAGCGCTTTCGGCTGTTAGGCCATCATCAGTGCCATACCTGCAAGTGAGCAATAATCGTTGGAAAATTCACCTGAAAGACAGTAGCATGTTTCCCTAGGCTTAGAGAGATCGTGATCTTCTCTTGTACCCCATATATTCCGGCTCCTACTCCGGAGTCTGTTTTCGAGCCATCAGTGTACCAGTTGAGATTCGCTGTTATAGGAGGCCCTGCTTCCCAGTCCTTTCTCTCTGGAATGTAAACTGTATAGTCGTTTTAAAGCTATATTGTGGGGCAATCTGATCCGTTGGCATTCCCAGTATTGGATCTGCCTTTATTTCTTCATATAGCTCTTTGTAGACCTTACCGTGTTCTTGGCTTATCGGAGAAGGTCCCTGTAACAATCTGTGACTAACAGATCTTGCATTTCCCTGTATGAGGATATGTAGTGGTGGTAGATTTACTATTACCTCCAGGGCCGCAGTCGGATTCGTTTTCATGGCCCCCGTGATACTCAGGCAGGCCTGCCTTTGAATACCACTTAGCTGCCTCTGCGCTCCAATCTGCAGTGTCCTGGGCCACCAGACAACTGATCCATAGGTTATCATTGGCCTCACAACCTGTGTATATAACCATTTGGTCATGTTGGGATTTAATCCCCAATTCTTTCCACACATTTGCCTGCACCTTCCAAGGGCGATTCTGGCCTTGTGTGTGGTTTTTTCAATGTGGGAGTTCCATGTGAGCTTTTGGTCAAATATCACCCCTAGGTATTTAATTTCTTTCGCAAATGGAATTTCCACTCCGTTAATTTGCGGCTTTTGTAGTCCTTGCAATTTTTTTTTTTTGTAAACGGTACCAGTGTAGTTTTGTGGGGGTTCACTGCCAGTTCTTTCTCCCTACACCAGCCACTCACTATATCAAGCGCCCTTTGCACTGAATACCTTCATCTGAAAGCCTTACTAGAAGCGTGTCTACTAGAATCGCCCACAAAAGGGGCGATAAGACGCCTCCTTGAAGACAACCCCTTTCCACCCCCGCTATGATGGTTGCCTCCCCCAGGGTGGATGTGATTATCCTATTCCCTAGATTAGCTGCAAGCCACCCGCAGATGATGGATTCGATACTGAGCATATACTAGGGTTTCCAATGTTTTCTATTTTTCATTTACTGTATTGTATTCAAATGCAACCAGTTCCCCATTCTTTGATTTTCCTTCTTTAAAATAGTGTAGGTACTTCACATTTTGCAGCTTCATCTCCTTGCCAAGCTAATTTAAATGCAGCGCTATGAGAAAATCCCTTTAAAGGACTATTTTAATCCCATAGTAATGCTATTTCAACAATTTTGATCTTGGTTACTGCTATTGAACTATTTTTACGTTTCTCTGAATTTCCTTGTAATTTCTTTCGCTCAGAATTTCATGCATCAAGGGATTTCTTGAATGCCAAGCCAGTGAAAGGGTTGAAAGTAACATAACATTTTTTCAAAATACATGCCTTGCAACATTTTTGCTGTTGTGTTCCATACATAGTTCTCACCACGTATTCTCCATAATCTTCTCTATTCTGTGTCACCTTATTAAAGCCATCAATATTCCTGCCACATTTTCCACTGACTGTTCGGTTTCCAAATTGATGTTTCGTTGTTCATAAAATTCGCTAAACTGATCTCAAATAGAGGAATACCGTTTTTGTATTTTCTATAGTTGATTTTTCAAGCTGCTTTACTATTTCTGCCTCGCGAATATTTCCATATCTCAACATACTCACAGGAATATCATTTGCTCTTTAATCCCGTTTTTAACTCTTACAATTGTCAAATCCGCTTGCATTTCTGTGTTACTTTGTATTTAGCCAATATCAAACTACGATTTTTGTACTCACAAATAGGAATTATTATAGATCAGTGGAATTGTCGGAGATAAAAGCAGAAAGAGAAAGGGTTGCCATAGTGTTGAGCCATTGTTGAGCCATTAAGTATTTAAAACGAAATCTGCAATACCCATTAGTTAAATAATTCTACAAAACTGGCTAATTGTGCTAATTATAGATTATTACCACTATAAATCATAAGGTTATTACTTAATGGAACATACAATACCCGCTTTCTCAACTCCGACGTTGTCTTTGTCAGCCATTAAAAATAATATACAGAGTGGTTTAACAAAAAAATAGTGAATTATTCTTAAAATACTTATTCCAGAGTGGCTTAGTATTGAATATTTGAAGATGGTGAAAATATTGGCTATCCTGGGTTATTAGCAACGAATGTCAGAACATACTGAAGAAATACATCATGATTTATCATTCTGACAACACTTAATCAAAGACTTATGAGTTCGTAACAGAATGAAAATTGCAATTTTCCATCGTAATCGCCAACGTTAGAAATAAATTATAGAGATAAGATTACCAGAAGTAAATAGAAGTTTTTATCAGCCTTCCAAAGATGCGATTGAGAAAAGAAGGTACATTATTGATGGTGATAAATAACCTCTCCATTTCTCTACAAAAATTACAAATTTTGAACTTAATTTTACTAAAATTAAAATAGTTTTCTCAGATTTATATATAGTGGGTTTTCGTATCAACAACAAAAGTAATGAAAATGTGTAAGAATCAGAATGATCAAGTTTGAAAGAGCAAAAACAATACCAAAATCAAGAAGACAAAACATTCAAAACTAACCTACGTAACAAGCCGGCTCAATGGCTATTGTGAATCAATTCTTGTCCATTTAATGAAGAGCTATAACCCACTATTTATCATGCATACTGTTTAACGACGAGCTACACTATTTATACAGAGCATTTCAATAAACTTATCCACCACACATAATTCTTAAGGTGTCACACGAAAAATGAAAAAACGCCTCAAAAATCTTATAAAGGGGGACGTTTTTTTGCTAATATGTAGACGTTATAACTTCAACTCCCTCCCTCTATGGTCAGCTTACATCAATTCCGCTATACAATTTTGACTGTTTGCTTCGCCCACAACGGTGTATTTATAGGGCATGTCCACGTGACGTCACAAACTATTTTGACAACAGCCCGGTGGTAAAACAATAAACAAAGCGTTCAGAACACGTGGTACTTAATAGTGAGGTTACGCTGATTTATAAGGATAGATCGTGTTTGAGTTTAGTTGGTTTTGCTTCAGTGTACTTTTAAAGTTATTTCAATTGTCGAGCTTGCATTTTTAATAATATATAATATACGTTAATAGTTGTTTGTTGTTTGATTATTTTTCATCGTGTCTATTGTTCATTGTTTTACCACAGGGGTATTGTCAAGTGTCAACTGTCGTGGACATGCCCTATTCAATTTAAAATATTCATTCGAAACGGTTATAAGGAAATGAAATATTTACATACTTATTTTGCAATGTACGAAAAAATATTTAATTAAATCAAAGGCATAAATTCGGATTATACATATTGCTTCAAAATAATGAATTTGCCCTCATGTTTAGATGAAGAACCGGTTTATATCACCATATCCGTCTACCCGCTACCTACATAGTTCATCAACTGCGTTTGTCTCTATTACGAATGAGAGAAATATTTTTGCTAAGTTAATCAAGCCAAAGTATTCGTTTGACCGACCGAAACTTCAGTATATTAAATTTAATTCAGCCGTAATTTTACACATCTATTCGTATTTATATTAGACTAATCATGAAAATATACAATTTCATAAATTTCAAACCTTCACAATAAATAATATTCTCTCATATTTGAATATATTGCTATCAAAATTACTATTGGAAGATATCCCACTCTATTTATTGTCGTTATATTTTGATTAAATGTGAACTATAATAACAAAAATAAAAAATCGAAAATGTGTACGTTGCCTCTGTCTTCCCCATACATCAACCAATACCGTGAAAAAATAATCATCAAAATAATTTAGGCGGTACTTTTGGAGGGTAGTGTATTTTATATTGAAAAATATATTTCTCACCCAAAAATTTCAAACAAATCAATTAGCTCAAAAGGATGCTGCCTACGGATTTTGTAAATATAAATATTCACTAAATTTGCTTGATCGTTTTTGATTGGCTACAGCTTGAGTGGCTCGTTCTTGTTGTAATAAATTGGAGTGAAATCAATTGTACAATAGCTTGTAAAATATTCACCTGCCTCAAGCAATGACGGAAACATCAATTTGTATTACGATCCGATTATGTAGCTGTTGGATACATTATTTTGTAAATACATAGGTTGTTGCAGCATATATTGTGAAATGTTATCTGGATATAATTTCATTTGTTTTTTGACAAGAGCGTTTAAGTAACAGTATAACATACGTTTCAATTTAATAGGAGGATAATATCAGTGACAACCTTTATTTGAAAAACGTTCACCCCAGATCTGTATAATACATTCTCTTTATTGAATTGTTTAAAATTAAATTTTTATATCAGATAGGGAAATTAATTTTAAATGGCAATATAAATAAGCAAAACAAACTATAATAAAACAGCGAGAGTCTTAGTGTTTCCCAGGGTAATCAAATCCGCTCTATTAATAGAGGCTTTTCAGATCTAGCGGGCTTCATGAAGCACAAATATCATTAGTGACATTAGCAAATAAATAATCCCTCGAATATGAGGGTAGATACAGTCGTTCATTCGTAACGCAAAACAGTCAAATTTTAGAGAAAGAAGAGATAGTCAAAACAAAGCTGCAGACGGATTCAAGACCAAGGTAAGAGCTGGTGCTGGAATACAATGAGGGGAGAAACTCACAAATAATGGTCTCACTAGGAACAAATACTTTCATATCGCAAGCGGAGATCTACTCACTGTGAGATGGAAATTATTACAAGAGAGTGTGCATTTCAGGCGTAGCTGAAGGCTATTATGCGCTCAAGAAAGATATCGAGATTGGTAAAGGAATGCGGAAAAGAACTGCTGATTATTTGGCCAAAGAAGGCTCATCCACTACTAAATTTGGCCTTACAGCGCAGAACTTTCTTGCAGACAATGGGGCGAGAGGAAAAAAACTATATTGCATTAGACTGCAGAAAACAAGCAATATTCGGAGAGCCTAACTCCCATATACTGCCAACCAGTGAAAAACCTGTACATACTCGTACAGAGTAGAGTTTTGGAGTGGGTGCTGTGAAGCTGAGCCTTAAAGACACAAAAGGAAAAAACGTTTCTTCAATATCAGTTGAGAAGTTGACAAATATTGCGTCTTCTAGCCAACTGAGAAGTTGAATTTCACCATTAGTAGTTAATAATCTTTTTTATTACTAATCTAGGTAAATAGGGCGACGACCCAGCACTGTAGTGGAACGCATTCTGATGCGATAATTACAGTCAAGCAAGGTCGGACATGGTTAGTACTTGGATGGGTTACCATGACAGGGAAAACCATCGTATAGGGCCCGTACAGCCTGCAGCGAAACACTTTAGACTACTAGGGTGAGTAGCATATCACAGCTCGCAGGCATTATACCAATGAGCACGAGGTATAATGTAGATATGCCGTCTTTCGGAGGAGACGTAAAACCGAGGTCCCGAGTCCATGGATGTTGGGCTCGTTAAAGAACGCTACCACTGGTTGGAACACTAGTTGGTTCGCCAAAATTTCCGGTTAGGGGTAGAGTGCTCCCGGCGTCGGTGATTAGCCTCAGTCGCAGAAATAGACCGACGTTAAAACAACAGAATAAAAAAAAAAAAAATCTAGGTAAATAATGGACACATTTTATTGTACGCACATGGTGAATGGAATTTTTTTTAAATAAATTGATCCCTTTTGGAAAAATAATAGTACGCACGTGTTGAAGGGGGAGTGGAAATTCCCATATTTTACTGTGAATTTTGGTGGAATCTTGATTTTTAACTGTAAATTTTGTTGAAATTTGAGTTTCAACTGTAAATTTTAGTTTAATTCCCAATTTTAACTGTAAATTCCAGGAAAAATCTCATTTTTAACTGTAAATTTTAGTGAATTTCTCATTTTTAACTGTAAATTTCAGTAAAATTCTCATTCTCACCTGTAAAATTTCAGTAAAGTTCTCATTTTTAACTGTGAATTTCAGTAAAATTTTCATTTTTAACTGTGAATTTCAGTAAAATTCTCATTATTAACTGTAAGTTTCAGGGAAAAACTCATTTTTAACTGTAAATTTCAGTGAAATTCTCATTTTTGACTGTAAAGTTCAGTGAAAATCTCATTTTTACTGTAAATTTCAGTAAAATTTTCATTTTCAACTCTAAATTTCGGTGAAATTCTGATTTTTTATTGTAAATTTTGATTCAATTCTTATTTTTAACTCTAAATTTCGGTGAAATTCTGATTTTTTATTGTAAATTTAGATTCAATTCTCATCTTTAACTGTAAATTTCAGTAAAATTCTCATTTTCAACAGTAAATTTCGGTAAAAATCTCATTTTTAACCATAAATATCAGTAAAATTCTCATTTTCAACTGTAAATTTCGGTGAAATTCTGACTTTTACCTGTAAATTTCAGTAAAATTCTCATTTTTAACTGTAAATTTCAGTAAAATTATCATTTTTAACTGTAAATTTCAGTAAAATTATCATTTTCATCTGTAATTTCCAGTGAAATACCTATTTTTAACTGTAAATTCCAGTAAAATTCCCATTTTTAACTGTGAATTTCAGAAAAATTCTCATTTTTATCTGTGAATTCCAGTAAAATTTCCATTTTTTATTGTAAATTTCAGTAAAAATCTCATTTTCAACTGTAAATTCAGTGAAGTTCTCATTTTTAATTGTAAATTCCAGTAAAATTATCAATTTTAACTGTAAATTTCAGTAGAATTATCATTTTCATCTGTAAATTCCAGTAAAATACCCATTTTTAACTGTAAATTCCAGTAAAATTCCCATTTTTAACTGTAAATTTCAGTAAAATTCTCATTTTTATTTGTGAATTCCAGTAAAATTTCCATTTTTAACTGTAAATTTCAGTAAAATTCCCATTTTTAACTGCAATTTTTGCACATTAGCGATGATTTTTTTCAAATTCCAGGTGATTTTCGACAAGAAGTAGAAGAAGAACTGTGCAAAGTTACATTAAAAAACGAAGACACCCACGAAGACTTTTACCACCTTCCTAAAATCGAAAAAGCAGTCGAACAAAAATTGGAAGAAGCCGCCGAAAAACTCAAAGACTTGAAAGATTTCTCATCGACTGCCATCAAGTACAACATCGAACCAAATATCGAAGAACTCTTCAATAAATTATCCCCCACCAAGCTACTACCTTTACACCAGGTCCTGCAGGATTCTGAAGTTATTAAAGGAACCAAATTAGCTCCAAAAATAGAGCTACAAGAAAGAGTAGTAAAAGAGTACTTAAAGACGGAAGTAAAGGAAGAAAATATTGAGGAAAAAGAAGACTTGAAGCATTCTAATGGTGAAGAAGATCTAGAATTGAAAAAAATTGAAGATACGTTACATATAAAAATAGAAGATGCGTTCTTATCCGACGCCAAAGACAATCTCCAGGTTCCAGATGATAACCTCAACTTCCAAGAGTCCGAAAGTGAGGTAAACTCGAGAAAACTCCCATAAAATTCCTCTTTAATTATATTATTTCTCTGTTACAGATCGACGACTCGAATATTTGAGCTTTGAAAGAGCTCGAATGTCAAATCAAGAAAATCGAGTCAGATACTCGTCTTTTGGAAAACGATAACGAAGAAAAGTTTTGCAAAGAAGATGTGCCGAGGAAAAAGGAAAAAGTTGAAGCTCCCGTCAAGAAAAAGAGGGATGGCAATCAACAGACCGGAAGTTTGATTAGTTTTGCTCGGCAAGAAGGTGGAGCTAGAAGCAGGGAGACTTCAAACAGAAGGTCCGTGCCTATTGTAAGAGAGAAGAAGAATTTTAATACTGAAGCCTTTGGTAAGTGTTAATTTTTTGTTTTTGGATTAAAATTTTTGTGAAATTAGCATTTTTAAATGAAAATTTTGGTGAAATTTTTTTTTTAGGTGTAAATTTTGGTAGAATTCTATTTTTTGACTGTAAATTCTGGTGAAATTCAATGTTTTAACTTTAAATTTTGGGGAAATTCTATTTTTAACTGTGAATTTTGGTGAAGTTCTAGTTTTCCATTTCAATTTTTCTTGAAATTCTATTTTTAACTGTAAATATTTTGAGAATCCAGGGATAGTAGTTTAACAAAAACGTGTGCAGCATAATTTTGTATACCCAGGATTGTCTTTAACATGTTAGCTGCTTGAAATTACGTAACAAGATGAAATTATTTGACTAAAAATGCCATTAGTTCAAAATAATATATCGAAAACTGACAATGTACTTGTTAGTCAGACGACGAGGTAAAGTTCTCGTGGTGCGTTTGTGAATTATTTTTAATGTTTGTCTTAAATTTGGCTAGTAGTGGGAAAAATTGTAAATACACCATGGTGTTGAAGACATTTATAAACCTTGCTTCTTATTTCGCTCAGGGCAAAGTTCCTCGCGAAATAATCTTGGTGCTCGGTCAATAATAATAGTCTTCGCCACCTTGGTGTATAATATACTATTATTGCTCCGTATTTAAATTGACATAACAACCATTAAGAAGTTCATATGCACCGTTTTCCCATTAAAGATTCTTTAGTAAGTAATATTTTAGCATTGCAATAGTGCATATTTAAATTATTTTTAATTTTTGTCTAGTAGTGGGAAATATTGTATATACACCACGGTGGTGAAGACATTAATAAGTCTCACGCCTTATTCCGTTCGGTCACTAATAATATTCTCCACTACCTTGGTGTATTAATATACTATTATTTTTACAGATTTGTATTTTTACATGGAACGATAAATAAAATAAATAAATCATATATCATTGTGACTGCCCGAAAACATAGCTACCAGTGTATTTCCAATTCCTAAGTTTACGCATTGTTTCACTTGCCTTTACATTCATGGATGACAGAATCATTTGTGTTGTGGAGTGCCATTCTATATAACTTCTTTAACAAATGTAGGATGACTGTAATAACATGCAGAAGTTATATCACAGGATTTTTGGTTGGAAACAAAAACTTATTCCAGTGTGGTTGACAAGAACAAAAGAGCTGTTAAAATGTAACTATCTTGGCCGTTAGCCAAAGTTTGAAAATATGCATTGAACGAAGAAACTACAGAGCTGTGTTTTCATAGAAAATCCACCATAACATCATGCAGAAATATTCATAGATAACAGTAATTTTTTTATACGTAGACAGTAATTCGGATAAAAAACAAGCAGTTTTTTGCAATTAACATCGCTTATGACTACTTTAGCTTTGTAAATTGCCTGCTAACTTAACAATGTGGATTTTTAGTTTCATACTCTAAGGAAAAAATTCACTGTCAACATCTCAGCAGGTTTTGATTGATGTGAAAAAAACGTCACAATATGTATTACCATAAGAACAATGTATCAAGGAAAAATAGTTTTACCTATCAGCATTTGAATTAATAAATTGCCATTTTCCACTTGTGTAGTGAATATCATTGAGAAAGTTCAGTCTCTCCCCTTGCTATTGGAGACTGATGAATAACCTTTTTGGATCAAAAGGTTTCATTGTATACTTTGCCAAAGCGATGACAGATGCGGAAGGTTTGGTCGGCTTACAATTCTCTACTGACTGTATTTTTCTTGTGTTGTTTTGTCAATCGTTTGTGTTGGATACAGAAATCGGCAAGTTGATTTTTTTTTGAGGTTTCCATTTTACCGAAAAATACTGAAAATCAATACTAAGTTCACGAAAGTATATAGTACACATGTATCAATTCCCAAGTAATTCAATATGTAATGTATATTACAAAGACTAACAAAGAAGCTGCAAAATTAGTATTGTTACGCGAGCTGCTGCATTAATGTGCTCAATTAGTGCCCCCAGTGAAATTCCCATATGATACGACTATGGCTCCTCCGCCTTATTTTCCAGAATAATCTGGAATACGTAGCATCTAGAAAAACCCAGCGCATCCACCAGAACTTCGAGAGTTTTCTACAACTACAAGACGTGCGAGTATAAATAGGCGACGAGCATCGCAGCGGAGTTAGTCAGTTAGTGTTGATACTGAAAGAAAGCAATCGCGCCTCGATAAAGTGTTTATTAAGTGACTCTCATATAAATTATAGTTAGTGTGTGTTTAGTGTATTATATAAATTATTAAATAAGGACTGTATTTGAATATAAATCTGTAAATATGAATTAATTGTAAATATAAATTAGAATAAACGTTACAGTATATTATACTCCAAGGTGGTGAAGACTATTATTATCGACCGATCACCAAGATTATTTCGTGAGGGACTTTGCCCCGAGCGGAATAAGGTGCGAGGTTTATAAATATCTTCACAACCATGGTGTATATAAAATTTGTTCCACTACTAGCCAAGTTTAAGACAAAAATTGAAAATAATTTACAAACGCACCACGAGAAGCGTTTACTCCGTCGTCTGGCTGACAAGTACAGTGGCAGTTTTCGATATATTATGAACGTACTCGTTATGTCATCAGTCATTTTTGGTTGAGTGCGAATTTTAGGATGTTCGCAATAATAAAAAACATGCAAAAATCTTATGTTTTAAGGGGTAGACATTAACTGTCATTCTTGTCAGAAAAAACCACTTTTGTGGGCCACACTGACCTTAGACTGAACTCCTCTATTAATAAAAACTTCTAAAATCTGTCAGTTTAAATATGTCAATTCAAATATGTTTCAAATTTTTATATCTGTCACTGTCAATACAATTGTGTTTGTAGTACCTATCGGTTGTTATGGGCAACGAGCGTTTTGCCATTTTTTACGCTCGGCGAGCGTAAAGTAACTCTCCTCAAGAAACGTCAACTTTTCGTTGTCAGTGGCAAGCGAAAAAGCCTACTTTTCAATGTGATTGTAGGAAAAATATATTATGAATCATAACAAAGATAATGGTGCTGCATCTCTTAGGTGTATCACCCCATATAAAGTGTCAACCTCTTAAACAGCTATTTTCTTCCACAAAGTTTTACTTTCTAGTTGCTCCAAAACGAGTCGAGGAATGTTAATGAACGGAGAGGAAATAAAACAATACTTTCAAAAAGGCAGGGGAAAGAATATGAGACAGCTAGAGGCAAAAAAAATCGAAAAAAAAAATTAAAACTATATAAACATAGATGGTGATATGATACATGAAATTTTTGAAGAACAAAAACTAATTCTGTTTATAAAATTTCTTGACATGCCAGGCTATGTTCCATAAACACAGTATTTAGCATCATGTTTTGATAAAATTGTACAAAAATAAAAAAATAAAGTTACCTACTTCTTACAAAAACGTTTCTGTTATTGTTAAACTGTTGTGCTAAAAAAGGATAGCGAAGGTCGCATACAATAGGATAAACAAAGACGTCATGCACCAGCAAAAAAATTATGGAAATGAACGCATTGAAATCTTTTCAAAAAGATGTTCAAAAAATGACCATCCTGTATACCTGTATTATGTGCTCAATCGGAGAAAGAGCCTGTGAAAGAGTCTCTTTATAGACACATATTTTGCAGTGAATTCAATTTATAGATCCACAAATCCCATTCAGAAACATGCCATACTTCTGACTGTTCAAGCAATTTAATAAAAAACGGGGACAGTTTCAGGATCGATATAAAACAAATAAGACTCACATCAGGGAAGAGTTGACTGTGTTGAAACTGGAGTACAAAATCCAGAAAATACTTGAGTGGTTTGCTGAGTTCGATGTATGCTATTTACAATTTTTTGTGTATCCCCATTACGGTTACTAAAACTTCACACATGTTTTATTGGATAGGTTCATAGCAGATAGGTTTTTGCTTGCTTAAGGTGAGTTTTGCAAAATAATATGGCGAAGGTGGGTCGTTGGTATTAAGTGTCACTCATTTTATATGTTATAGTGGTCAATGTGGGGGGCCAGAAGAAGAAGAAAAAAAGTTGTCTATGTATCTGTCCAATCTACTGGGTCAATAGGTCACTAGCACCAATACAGGAATACAGCGTATCTGTATATGCGTGTACTGCGACCTTATATGACGTCACCACACTAGGTAATTTTGAAGTGGCGTTTTTGTGCGCGCTAAAATATTATGAATTGCAAACCCCTCTTACTTCGTTAAATTTAGGAATTTGGAAAAATCCTCCGGTGGAAAATTGATTAACTATGTCTAGATTAAAAATCCAGTGAAAAAAAATATGCAAGATGTCCATTATCTACAAAAATGGTTCCAATTATCTTTTCTCTAAGAATCACTATTCCTGAGATATTGCGAATCTTTGAGTCACGTTATGCACAAATTTCCACTCCACCTGTGACAGTAATGTGTCAATTTCGACATAATTATTAATATAATATCTTAAACTCTCCATATTTTTCCATTAAATAGTAAAATTTATTGAAGTCAGTTTCATTTATAATAATAATATGTGCAGTATTCCATAAAGTAACTTCGGTATTTCAAATAGTTGCATTACAACTACATTATTCTATGAAAAAAATTTCAAATGTATTTACCTTGATTTAACAGTAAGCCCTCAACTTTAACTTTAATGATATCAAAACAGTCTCAGAAGCTCTTAGGGCCGGCTGTTCAATCAGAGATAATCCAGCGATATCAATTGAACTAGGTTTAGTGGCTCCTTTCAGTTTTTCAATAAAGGTTCATGAGATAATCCTAGTTTAACACTGGTTCAAACTTATCTCAGGAATTCAATGGTTAAGAGGGATAATTTACTAGATCCTGTACAAAGTAGGTACCTGTCACTAAACTAGACAATAGCTTCGATGTAGCGGGTGGTCTTTCATATTGTGTTGAAATTCTGTTAATAAGTTGATGGACGTGAATGAATTTTGAATTGTTGGATTGAAATATTACAAAAAATTCAATTACTGCTATAAAATATCCATTTGAAAAATTGTTATATCCATTTAGTCGAGTTTGAGCTCGCTCTATTTACGGTTTATTAGATATGGAAGCAGGTCTAGTGAATTATGATACTATACGACCATCTCAGACGTATGTCTGTAGAAGATTAATTATAAATTGGGCAGTGTAAAGTGGTCAAACACAAGTGGCCAGAGCTTTTTATATACTCTACATAACCCATAACATTATTATATTATTATAATATATAATATATTAATAAATCTTATAGATTTTAAATAATCTATGATTCGTTGATATTGACAGTCTTTTCCGAGGAGAACTTCCAAATTGTTTGGAAAATTATTTGTTGCCCTTTCGACAGTGTACTTTGTTATTTATGATACTAGTGCGTGAAGTTATACTTTTGCGCACGAGCTGCGAAAATACAAGGCACGAACGTAGCGAGTGCAACGAGTGCGCAACATTACTTCACGCACTATTGTCAATAGAAGCAATAAATATATTATTATTATTATTATTATTACTTCACGCACGAGTGTCCTACAAAACTTTATCTAAAACCACATGAAGAAAAAATAAAAAAATTGGCTGTGAAGAGGTTAAAAAACTTAAAATTAATTTTCTATAAACAATTTCAGGTTAGGTTTAATCCCAAGAAATGCATTCTGCTCGAGGTTCTTCCATTTATAATAAGTGTAATTGAAATTTTGAATATAACAGAAAATATTTTTCACTATATCTGACACTTCTGTCAAATTTACTGAAAGCACAAAAGATTATACAACAAACGACTAAATTCAAGGCTACTTGATCATTACGTAGTAAAAAAGGGTGTTAAAATGAAAGCCCCATTTAAAAAGCATTGGTCATTTACGCATGCTTTCGGGTGTTATAATGAAATTCCCATATGAAAAGCGTTGTTACTTTACGCAAACTTTTCAACGTATTGTAATGTTTTTCTTATTTATTTGAACTGTTTTCACCGTGGGATAAAATTATACGCTCACTTTGGCTAATTACTATTGATTTATTGAACTTACACACTTTAATAAACTTAATTTATATACACACTACTTAATGTCTACTAATTTATTTACATTCGGTATAATATTTGTCCTAGTTTATCTTCAACACTATTTATATTCACTATCTGTTCACTCACTGTATACTGAAACTGTTTACCAGTTCACTGTATACTGAACAACTCCCCGACTCACTCGAAAACCCGCGTATATATAGTTCTTTGCAGCTCTAGAAAATTCTTGAATATACCACCTCTGCGTATACTTTATAATTCGAGAACATTCGCGATAAACCATTGTATGGCCTGGTACGCTTCGAGAACAGTCTGAATATTACCTGCGAAAGAACCTTTGCAGAAAGGTCGCATTCATAGTTTGCGACAGGACCGGCTTCTGAATCAGTGAGCTCGTAACAGTATGTATAATGTATGATTTCACACTTCTTTTTTTGGTTCGCAAATGACTAATTGATGGTCGTAGATAAAATAAAAATATGTTTTATGCTATCTATAACACTACACGTTGTACACATCGGGGGCTCACTATTTGCGAATAAATTATATTATTGCAATAGCAAAATGTAGGGTGATCCATTTAAAAAAATTTACCAATGATCTGACATGGCGTTTTGAAACACGCTGTACAAAAAGGTGATTTTTTAGGACTTTAGGATTTCATGAAAATGTCAGCCCTTAATATTAATTCTAGGGACCTACTCTCCCAAAGCGTGAAAAGATTTCTCATTTAAAATACATGAAAACTTTGATGATTTTTTTTTATATCTACAATGTCCGCCATAAAGTTGGAACCATATGGGAATTTTTTTTATTATTGTAGTTAAATGACAACTTTGGATAGCAATCACTTCTGCTTCTGAAATAACTTAAAATACGCCAAGTCAAAGTTGACGGGTAACATCTGTCAACTGTCAAGTTCGTAATTTTGGAAAAAATGTCCTAAAAACGGGTCAATTTGTTAAAATTTCGAAAAATGTTACTTGAAAATTATGATTCTAATCACATTTTATGCTTATGTGCGGATTTTGAGAGAGAAATTTTGATGTTCAATAAATTTCATATTTTCGTATTTTTTATTCACCCCCCGTATCTGGCTACTTTAAAATCATTTGAAACTCTTTAAAGTAGTATGAAGGCTACCATTCCATTGCATTTTGTGATCATAATATTCGTACGTAAGTTGGTTTTGAAGATTATTGATATTTTCAACTAAAAAAGAGGTAGTCTCTGGATTATTTTCCAAATTTCAAAAAAATCAGAAATTGTTTTTCAACTTTTTCCTTATTAAACTTTAGTTGGATAGTACAGAAATGGTTTTAATTATAATCTGAATATCTTAACGCATAACGACTACTTCAAAATTACAAACAATAAATAGATCACTTTAAAGGAACTTATGTACAAAAAATCAGTACATCCATGGAATGTTGTTGCTATAAGTAACCGAATGAAAGTTTTAAAAACAAAATACGAAATTGACAGTTTATTAGAAAATATTAGTTGTTATTGTCGGCAATTTTGTAAACATGCTTACAAAAGATGAAAAGGTTGAAATAATTTTAATTCATGGCGAAGACCGTACAAATAGAACTACTGCCGAAATTTTTAATACCAGACATCCTGAAAGACATATTTCCCAAGCGATGGTCGGCAAAATTATGTCAAAATTCAAGCACAGCGGTTCAGTGAATAATATTTTTTAAAAAGAGCATGTTGCATGTAAAATTGCTGACAAAGAACAAGAAATATTGCTAGATGTTGTGGAGCATAAGGTTACCTCTGTAGCTGGAATATTGGAGAGGACAAATGTAGCATAGAATTTTAAAGAAACACCATTATCACCCATATAAGCCTAAATTCATTAATACATTGAAAGAAAGAGACTTTGACTCAAGATTAGAATTTTGTGCACGAATACAAGGTGAGATTGAAGACAGCCTACATTTTTCAAGGTACATTATGTTTACGGACGAAGCCACTTTTACCTCCAATGGAACGGTATCCTCTCAGAATTGTCGATGGTGGGCTGATGTAAATCCCAATTTCATAATAGAGTGTAGAGATCAGTATTCTTTTAAAACTAATGTGTGGTGTGGAATTTTTAAAAGAAGGTTAATTGGACCTTATTTTTTTAGACAAAATTTAAATGCTAGACGATACTTAAACTTGTTACAACAAGAAATTGCATCATTTGTAGAAAAAATGCCGTTGAATGAAAAGTCGCGTTTGGTTTTTCAACAAGATGGAGCATCAATTCACAGTACTGTTGCAGTCAGGGAATTTTTAAACATTTTGTTCAGATGAAAATGGATCGGGAGGTTTTCTGAATTTCTTTGGCCGGCGCGATCCCACGATTTGACTATAATGGACTTTTTCCTTTGGGGATATTTAAAAGAAAAATTATACAAAAGAAGGCCTTTTCAAAATGTGGATCATTTGGAAGATGTTATAAGGGAAGAGTGTGCAAATATACCTAGGCAGTTCTTACTAAATGCTGTCAGGGAATTTAACCGTCGTACAGAAAAATGTATGGAAACCGAAGGGAGGCACACGGAGATGTAATTTCCTTCAAAGTGTTCTATTTATTGTTTGTAATTTTGAAGTAGTCGTTATGCTTTAAGATATTCAGATTATAATTAAAACCATTTCTGTACTATCCAACTAAAGTTTAATAAAGAAAAAGTTGAAAAACAATTTCTGATTTTTTTGAAATTTGGAAAATAATCCAGAGACTACCTCTTTTTTAGTTGAAAATATCAATAATCTTCAAAAGCATAAAATGTGATTAGAATCATAATTTCCAAGTAACATTTACGAAATTTTAACAAATTGACCCGTTTTTAGGACATTTTTTCCAAAATTACGAACTTGACAATTGACATAAGTTATTTCAGAAGCAGAAGTGATTGCTATCCAAAGTTGTCATTTAACTACAATAATAAAAAAAATTCCCATATGGTTCCAACTTTATGGCGGACATTGTATATCTCAGCTGTATTTGATGTTATCGGATTGTTCCAGAGTAAGATTAACTCGGGATTAAAAGCTTTACAAACTTGATCTGTGCGACGTATCTATAATCTGCACCTTCAAGATTGTACGGGTCATTCAATATTAGATTTTGTTGAAAGATTCTCTTTTTGTTTTTCAAGTATATAAATATTGTTTCAAAATTCTTATTCACTGATAATAAAAAAGGGGAAATGATACATTTAAGTAGTTAGAATTGTGCAAATTACGCTCAAATTAAGAATATAAATAAAACATAAAATAAAAAGAAATTACTTGAAACTAATGGAATTCTACAAACAAGTTTTAGTTGGAAAAGTTTGGGCTTATGCACCTGCTCTGAGAAACTTTATCAGGTTTAATCTGATGAATGGCCCAAAAAGCGGCTGCTGTAAACAGAGACCTGATGGTTGCTTTGGAACATTTACCATTGTTCGCTCTTACCCTGATTCATAAGTATAAAACCTTTCACAATATAAAACGGCTTAGAAATTTCAGAAGTGTAATCAACTCAAGCCACCGTTTCTTCAAACTTTACAAAATGAACTATGCTAGAGTATCAGAACACGTCAAACTTTCTGAACAAAATAATAGACATAATATTATACAGAAAAGCTTTCAACATCGAATTACTTGAAACTATGTATGACTCGTTTAGTGCCGTGCAGTGAAAAAATTCAATCTCCGCACCTCGTCAATTTGTTTATTTTCGAAAAGAAAAATATCCTCGAGATAATTACACGATTTTGAGCGTTCTCTAGTCCTTTTAAATCGTTTTTAGAGCTACACAAACGAAATCGAGTGATGCATTATTTTTAAAATATTGAATATTCCAGAGAGAGCTTGCAATTGCTTTTTTTTATTCCGGGAGTATAGTTATGTTAAAAATAAACAACTATTTGCCATTTTTTAAATATGGTCGCTATTAATCGGAATATTAATGAACTTTGTTACTTCAAATGGATCCCCTGCATATTTTTTGTCTTTTGAAATCCAATTGAATTTCATTTGGTATTAAGTAAAAATAATGTTCTCAAATGTTATATTTCATTTAGTTTGATCTCTTCTTCTCACAGTGTATATTTATGGCAGTAGAAAAGTTGAAAGTGACTGCGACTATGTCTATCGTGGCTATTATCAATTTATAATTTAATGTTGACTGAGTATGGTTGAGTTCTGAATATTGTTCATTTTTTTTAAAAAGACTAAAGATAGAATACTGAAATTTTTGAGCAGAAACTTACGAACGTAATTCTGAATTTCGAGTAAGAACTAAAATTGAGATCTGCTTAAATTAGAATCGATCTGATATTTTGATTGTATTTATTGGACTTAACAAAAAAAAATTAATGGCCGACATCTATCAGAGGTCAACTTTATGGTTGATAACACATTTGACCCCTATTTTGACAATGAAACCGGTATCATATACAAAATTCGACAAACTTTTTAAGAAATTGAATTTTGACCTTGAATAACTTTTGAAAGCGTGGACTAATCAAAAAATGTTACAGTCCTTTTTTGTCGAGCGTTTCATTTTCTATAAATATCAATAAAGCGATTCATCAGCCAATTAGTCCTTTGAACGGTATAAAAATCGGAAGCAAAAACAACTTTTCCCGTGTTATTCTTATGGTAATTAAAAAAATGCGATGGGGACTATCTTTATATTAATATTAAGGACTTTTTACACCAGGCAGAATTTTTTTAATCACTAATGGGTATATCATCTTAGTTCAATCTACATCTAGGAGTCTAGGAGGTTAGGGGAATTCTGAAGGATGTGGAAAGGGTAACAGGAACTAGGGCGGTAGAAGCGGAAAGGGGAACAAAAACCATTAAGATGGTGGGGATAGACCCGTGAATTGAATATGAAGTGGTGAGAAATTGATTTGAGAAGGGACAAGTGGTGAGGGAGAGGAGCGGGATGAAAATGGCGGTGTTGAGGGTGGAATGGGAGAAAGCGGAAGCCTTACTAGGAAAACAGAAGATTAAGTTGGACTGGAATAGGGTAAATATTGTAGAGGGGAGAGAGGGGGGCAGATGCTTTGGATGGGGAGTGAAGGGCCACCAGGTAGCGGGGTGTAATGCCAAGAGAGTGGTGAATATAAGGGAATCCTGGCTATGTAAGAGCGTGGAGCACCAGGCCAGAGACTGTCGGCAGGCCTTACTTTGTAGGATATGTGGGGAAAGAAGACACAAGCCAGAGGAGACAGAATGTAGAAGGGGAAGGGAGGGAGTGGATGAAGACGGAGAGGGAAAACATGGGGGGTACCCTCTGGACCCCTGAGAGGGGACGAGTCTGGGCAAATAGGAGGAAGGAGAAAGCAGACCGCTGGAAGAAAAATGTAGAGGATGGATGGAGGATGTTACAGATGAGTATAGTGCCTCCAAGTTTTTTCAATGTGCTCCTCTCTAATCTCATCACCCTGGAAAATTACACAGTACCTACACTCGAAACGCTTAAATACATTTGACTAAAGTTGAATTGTATATATCCAGTCGACACATCTCGCAATCTTCAAAACATGTCATTTTATTTAATTAATGCGCAATTTCTCAAAATTATGCCAATAAAATGTCTTTTTTTTAATATTCCTAGGAGCTTCATTATATGAAAAGTGACAAAACTTGAAAAGTGCTCAAAAAACTTCGTATTTAGAGATCCAAAAACCAAGAGGGGTGGAAAAATCAAAATAATACAAAACTTTCTCCTGAAAATCCTAATGTGCCTAGCCTTTTAGTTACTTTCTTAATGTTTGATGGTACAAATTATCAGATATTAATATTTTGTATGCATTTTTTACTTATGGTTTATTAAATTTGAATTTAATTTCATCAAAGGAGAAACGGAAAAATCGATGTTATACACACCGAGGAAATAAAAATGTTATTTTGTTTACATCAAAGGATGGAAATGATTTAATAACTGCCTCTATAGACTGAAAAAAATCACCTTCAACAATTTTGTATTGATATTTTGATTTAAAGAATTTGGCCCAACAGTGCAATACCAATAACTGGAGTAAACCAAGTTATATTTTCCGATACGTAAATATTGATTAAGCTGAATAATCGACTACCCCACTGTTTACCCTATCGCCTTTGGTGGTTTATGAAATATGAATTTCACCCTCTTCTAATATAATGGTTCTATGGAAAAAATAACCGTATTCATCTCTTCACGAGTGTAAGTTATCTAAAAAACTTCAAGTTTCCACATTAACTTGGGTTTTATGAAAAAATGTAAAACTCAATTTTACATACAGCCTTCGAGGGCGATATCTCTTAATGAGCTGGACTAAGAAAATTTTGTTTAGACTAAAACCCGGCAATTTACAGTGAGGAATTTACATAAATTTATAACCAGTTCGTATAATGGAGAAGCTTGGAAGTTTTAAAGTATTAATCGATTTTGAAAAGTTTTAAACAGTGACTCCTTGAAACAGCCACTATCGGGCTTTAAAAAAATTCCCTGCTAGATCTATTACGGTATATTTTCAAACAAAAACAGCACATTTTTCAACTTAATAAAATTACTACGCTTAAATTTGTTTTTGAACTTTCTCAATTAAGAATAAAAATACTTATTGAATCAAGTTTTAGAGTGTTGCCCTGTATAAAAATGAAGCTCATACTAAATTTTTACTCAATGGCACGCTAGAAACTCCAGTAAATGTTTGTAACGTGACCTTCATAGAAAACAGGCAGCCAGCTATAGTTTTCAAAAGTACTTTTACACAAAATTGTAATGGCCAAGTTAGAGATCCAATAACAGAAGCCATTCCATTCTCTTTTTATAAGGTTTTGAACTCGCTTAGGGACCGTAACAACGCTCTTTTTCTGACTACTACTGGCGAATTCATCCTTATTGTAGTTGTGATTCATTAACTTTCTGAAATATATTTAGTAGGTTGGTTTTTTGTGTATAAAAACTATTTTGCTCTCACAAGAGAACTTTTGAAATACATAAAAATAAATTGCTGAATGTATAAAAAAGTCGAGAGGAGTAGTGCACAATAAAGATTACCATTGTATTTAATAATTTTGATTGTTTCTTGGCGAATAAAGAAGGGTAGATACATCTGTATCTGTAGAGTAGGGAGGGTGAGTATGTAGGCTCACAGCACTTAGGCTACATGTGACCCATTGTACATCCACCCGAGGAGTTGGCCTCCTAGGTCATTGTCCATCCTGTCCTTCTCAGGAAGGTGGACAGGTCACTGGGAGACATCTCCTTTATATCGGCAGGTGTAGGCCAAGACTCACCGAACACACACTCTCTTATCTCCGGACACTCGCATAAGACATGCCTGACAGTTTCATCTTCCTGTTCACACGCATCCTGCATAGAGGTGTGTCCACTAGCCCCATAGTATGGAGGTGTTTACTTAGTTGACAGTGACCAGTCAGAAATCCTACTGTTAAACGTAGGTTTTTCCTGGTCATCGCCAAATATTTCTTCGGCTCCAGCTTCCGAGAGTCGCCCAGGGTGATCCTGGCAAAACTGCATCCTTTGATTCCATCCCATCTCTTAAGGGATTGAGCATGGGTGTAACGTTTGGCTAGTTCCGCAATTGTCGAAGTCGTTAGGCCGTAGGTGTCACTGGGTCCTAGAATTTTCAGTCCAGCGGCTTCCCTGGCTAAAGAATCAGCAATGCGATTTCCTTTACTCCTGTCGTGCCCTTTAACCGACCTCAGGATAATGTTGTTATTTAAATCTTGGTGGCACTCTAGTACTAGCCTCGATATAACACGTTGTCTGTTCAAGGCTAATAGAGCTTGTCTACTATCAGTGCAGATTATTATGTTTTTGCCAGAAATTCCTCTTCTGGTTAGTTCTTTTGGGGCAATTTAGATACCAGCCAGTTTTGTTTGAACCACGCTGGTATTGTTTCCCATTCCCCACTTAATCTTGAGGCTCAGTGCTCTCGAGTAAACTCCACAGCCTGAGTCTTCTTTCATTTTTGAACCATCTGTATATATGCGTATTGCATTTGCAGCATCTGGGTCTATGTTCTGTTTTATTTGAATTTTGTAGGGTTTGTTAAACAAAAACCTGGGTTCAATTGCATCGTTGGCTGCCTGCAGCAGAGGTAGCGCAGTGAGCGCTTCCTTACATAGGCTCAACCTCAATTGGCCCATTCCTACTTCGGGATTTACACCAGCCGTGCGCAATCGTACCATGGCCATTAACGCAACCTCCTTGACGTGTAGGTCTAGAGGGGTCAGTCCAGTAATTAGTTCCATTGCTGCGGTTGGTAGTTGTTCTCATGGCTCCTGTGATGTTCAAACAAGCCATTCGCTGTATTTGATATAATTTTTGGATGGCCGTTGCTTGTAGAACCTTCGGTCCCCATGCAATTGCTCCATACGTTAACATGGGTCTTATTATTGCAGTGTAGATCCAGGTGACCACACGGGGCGAGAGACCCCATGTGCGTCCCACTGTCCTCCGACACTGCTCATATGTCATATGCCAGGGTAGATACATATTTTTCATTATTTTTCCCATTTTCCTTATGGCGTTACTTAACAAGCGAGCCGACACATGCGCAGGATTGTCTCTCAATTTCGTTTTCCTATCTAGTTACCGACCGTGAAATATTGTAACATCACAAGCAATGAACGTAATAACCTCCGAACAATGAACATACTAGAAGAGTAAACATACATATTAATTGATGCCAACATGAACAATGTCAAAGTTTATTTATTTTGCTGGGCTTCACACACGTTGCCATGTCGTATTTTTCAAATGTAATAATCATCCAAAGAAATTTTTGCTGCTCCTCAATATTTATGTAGTTCAATATTTAGATATTGTGAAGGAATTTCAATATAGATCAGTTGGAAACTTTATTTATTGGTTAAATTATGTATACAAGATGGCGAATCGTTGTGTACTATGCATAAAAAATGAAAATTCCTATACCATTCCAGAGAATTTTATGCAATAACTAAGCATTCTAATAACTTCTTGACTATCCGACATGATACTATTCATTTGCCTTATATACATTTCATTAATCTTCATTTTAATATTCTGTTTTAGATGAGCAATGTTTTGATTAAATATATAAATATAGACATTCAAATGAATAAATGGCCCAGATAATTTTCAGAATTACAAAAACGAAACTTCATTTATTTTTCATATTAGAAATACTAAAGTATGAAGGGAATTCCTTGAGGGTAATGTCACGAAAATAAAAGTTATTGACAGAAAATAAATCAAGAAAATAAAAAGGTTCGAGCTCATCCCTTTTATTGATAGTCTTCGATAAAATGAATATTTTTCTAAACTCGTGAATTGTTCTTAAAGGGAAATTTCACATTACTTTTCAATGCGCCATTCCTGTCAAATATATAGCCTATCATAGAAGTACACGACAGGTATTATATTTCTAAACATAATTTCCGACTTTTTTTAAAAGTTTTGGATGAAATAACATAAAATTTGTCTTATCATTTGACAAAAATGCTGGATAACTTACAGAGTTATAAAAATCTATTCTCATTCTCTCTATCTCTCATTCATTTACATTGTGCTTAAATATCAAAAATCAAAATTCTCATCTACTTACTTTATGAAAGTTTTACGATCCAATCCTGTATTACGGATGCTGCTGCATTTTCGTTTTAGAGAGCGACGAAGATGAAACTGATGAATGTAATTTTATCGTCCATTTCATATTGTTAGTAACCAAGTTGTAAATGTTTTGTCCGTAAAATGTTCAGTTTTTAACGGTTTGATAAACTCGGTACTGCATTCACATAAATTAATTTCAAAACAATCTACTATACAGTATGTATTAAAAGTAACGTAACTCAATATTTCGACCTAATAGACTTAATAGATTCAGAAGTAAAATGTTTTATGGAAGGTTTTTAAGGCAAATGAATTATTTTTTCTTGTAGGGCATTATAGTAGCTGGCATTATCGAGATCTAGTGCTATTCAAAAGTCCCCTCCCCCTCGTATCTTGTGAACGGCTACACTTACATTAATAAAATTTTGAGGGTGAAAATAACGTGTTGTAAACTTCTCTACGAATGGTAACAGGTGTCGTAATAGTGATAGATGACGTCACAGTGCCACTCTGGGCAATAATTTTAAATAGGACCTTTTGGACCGTTTTAAAGGCATTGACATTGGCTACATAGCCATATTAATTTTTTTTGGGTTTAAACTAATTTTGACGGATAAATTAAATAAATACCAAAATTATTGAAACTATTTTTTTCAAATTTAATTAATCAACAATGAATTCTTATAGCAAGTGTTCGAAATGTCCTGACAGTAATACATCTTATTAGTAAACTCTTGTCGTACTCGTTCGAATGTGTCAGCTGGAATTGCATTGCATTCTTCAATAATTCTTTCTTTCAAAACGCCAATGCTATCTGGTGCCGTAGTATAAACCTTGGATTCCAAGTACCCCCATAGAAAAAAATCTAATCGAGACCGAGGTGGCCATTCTATAGGACCTCGCCGGCCGATCCATCTACCTCGTATTCTTCATCCAGGTAACGTCTTACTGCACCATAATAATGTGCAGGAGCACCATCTTGTTGAAATGTTATTTCCAGATGGCCGGATTCATCTGGATTATCTTCCAATATTTCAAGAATTAACGGCTCAATTGCAATTTGTAACATCTCCAGATACACGTCACCGCTTAAATTTGAATTTAGGAAAACAGGACCAAGGCATCTTGAGCACGACCTGTTGCTTCAAACTTGTGAAGAAGCTCCCTCAAATAAGTTCTCGAGATAGGGCGATCTGGTTATCTTTCATTAAATAAACGTTCCGCTTCATGGAGATTTTTTCTAGATTCACCAATTATTAAGATAGCTGCTACATTTTCGGCTTAAATATTTAAGCTATTTAGAAAAACTTTGCAAAGCAACAAATACTATTAAAATGAAAACGTCAATTTTTTGACAACTAACCAGAGGCGGACTGAAAAATGTTCAATATTCAAATGTGAAATAATTATTTTGGTATTTATTTAATGTATCCGTCAAAATTAGTTTAAACCCAAACAAAATTAATATGGCTATGTAGCCAATGTCAAAGCCTTTCAAACGAGATATCAATTGCCATAAGGTCCATAACGAGGGACTACTTGGCAAGCCAGACAAACTGGAATCTCATCAAGAGTGATGAACTTCCAAAACAGCAACGAGTCCTTGCCTTACTTCCAGAGACTAAAAAAGAGGATCTGAAAGTGGGGCTAAAAAGACTCGAAAAGCAGAACCCAGGGTTGAGGGTTGATCGGTGGTTGATCCTTGGCTCCAAGTCATCCGATATGGGACTACATGTGAGTCTCCGGATTGACGAGGAGTCAATGAAAGAACTAGTCCGGGCTCAATGGAGACCGTACTACTTATTCCAGCGAGCTAGCTTCAAGATCCTGGAAAATATGACCGAAGAGGAAACAGGGACTGAACAAGAACCTGAACCAACAGCCTCCTAGGACATTCAAGGTGCTGCAAGTCAACCTACAGCACAAAAAGACGGCCACAGCTGTTCTACATCAAAGGGTTGTGGCCGATAACATAGACATCGTTCTAATCCAGGAACCTTGGATAAACAAAGGTAAGATACTAGGGCTTAATATTAGGGAAATGGGACTGATAATGGGAGCTAATTGTACTAAAGTAAGAACTTGTATCTGTTACAGATCTAAATACAACTTGATGCCAATCATGGAACTTTGTACGGGTGACATGGTAGCAGCAAAGACTACTCTTGAAAAAGATGGGGAGATAATAGAGACAATAATAGTGTCTCTTTATCTTCCCATTGACTCAGAAGAACCATTACCGGGGGCTAATATGAAGAACCTGATGGATTACGCTAGACGACACAAACTGGATGTTGTTGTAGGAGCTGATACCAACGCACACCATTTTAGTTGGGGCAGCAAGGACAACAACACTAGAGGTAAGAAACTATTTGACTATTTATGTACCACTGAACTTGATGTTGCGAATGTGGGCAATACGCCAACATTTAGAACATTGAGGGGGGAATCATCAATAGATGTAACTCTCTGTACTTTACGAGTCGGGGAGATGATAAGGCATTGGCATGTATCGGATGAACCGTCGCTGTCTGACCATGCCCATATATACTTTGAAATAGATGTAGAAAAAACGGCTATTAGAACATACAGGGATCCTAAGAGTACCGATTGGGTATCATACAAAGAGGACCTGCTTTCTAAAATCCGCACACACCACGGCAGACCTAAAACTGCCGAGGGGATAGAAGGCACAGCTACATGGCTGCAACAGACCATAGTGACCTCCTATCACAATAACTGTCCGATACGGGAAAGTTGCTCTCCCAGACAAGTTATCTGGTGGAATAAAGAGCTGACAAGCCTAAGGAAAGAAACAAGACGTCTTTTTAATAAAGCGAAAAAAACAGGCAACTGGGGAGCATATAAGGCTAAACTAGGTGCGTATAATGAAAAAATAAAAGAATCAAAGAAAAAGTCCTGGAGGGAATTCTGTGAGGACATACAAAGTGTCCCTGACAGGGTCAGAATTAACAGAATTCTCAAGAGGGACACTTCTAATAATGTATGATCTATCCAGTTGCCGAGTGGAGGGTACACAAAGACTGAGGAGGAAGCTTTAGAGCACCTTCTTGGTGTGCACTTTCCGGGCTCGGCAAGGATAGATTCGAGCGATGATAACAGGCCAGTAGTCAAAACGAGGGCTACCAAAGAGGACTGGAAGTTAACAAATGAGATTTTCAGACCACATCTTATTAGATGGGCTGTAGACTCATTTGACCCCTACAAAACCCCAGGACCAGATGGCATATTTCCCAAGCTTCTGCAAGAGGGGATTGACATCATCATGGGTCCTTTAGTTTTGTTATTACGCAGTAGCCATGCTTTAGGGTATATACCAACTGCATGGAGAGAGTCAAGGGTGGTGTTTATTCCCAAACCAGGGAAAGAAACTTACACCCAGGCCAAATCCTACAGACCAATCAGTCTGACATCATTCATGGTGAAAACCATGGAGAAAGTAATACAGATGCATCTGCAAGAAGGAGTGCTTAAGAGCATCCCTCTACACACACTGCAATGGGCTTATCAGGCAGGGAAATCAGGAGAAGCTGCTCTGCATAATTTGGTCTCGAGACTCGAAAGGAGCCTGAACCAAAAAGAATTTGCCCTAGCAGCATTTTTAGACATCGAAGGTGCTTTTGATAACACTTCGATGTCATCAATAAACAAATCCCTCGAAAAGAGAGGGACAAACAACACCACATGCAGATGGATAAGATCCATGCTTGAACATAGGAGAATATCGGCACATATGCATGATACAACGTACACCGTCAGGACAACTAAAGGGTGTCCTCAAGGTGGAGTACTTTCACCACTACTGTGGAATTTAATTGTGGATGACTTGATCTGCACACTAAATGATCAAGGCATATGGACGCAGGGCTTCGCGGATGACCTTGTGATTGTCACCCAGGGAAAATTCCCAGAGACGGTCGCAAATGTCTTACAAGAAGCACTGCGAATTGTGGAAGACTGGTGCCTTAAAGAGGACCTAACAGTCAATCCAAAAAAAACCAAACTAGTTGCTTTTACGAATAGAAGGGCTCTTCCAGAGGGCAGGGTACAACTGTTCGGAGAAGCACTCGAAATATCCAAAGAGGTGAAATACCTGGGAGTGACCCTCGACTCTAAATTGAATTGGAGGGCACACCTGGAAAGAACTACTACCAGGGCAACCAGACTATTTTGGCAATGCAGAAGAGTTATGGGAAAAACCTGGGGAATAAGACCTGAGGTGGTACACTGGCTTTACACAACAGTGATCAGGCCTACGGTCACCTATGGAACGGTAGTCTGGTGGAGAAGGACAGAAGTGTCCTCAGTAGAGAACAAATTGGCTACAATCCAAAGACAAGCTCTCCTCGGTATTACCGGGGCAATGAACAGCACGGGCACGTCATCAATGGAAGCCCTTATAGGCCTCCCTCCTCTGGAACTTTTTGTTAGGGCAGAGGCGATGATGGCGATTCTTAGACTGAAATCGGGAGGCATGTGGACCCCGAACAATGTTCGTGGGGGACATACCGATATAACTGGGACACTACTAGACGAACCAAACTTTCAGATGGGTCTGGATAGTATGATACCAGAGAATATATTCACTGAGCGAGTGAATATTATCATTCCATCTAGGCAACAGGTGATGCACTCGGGAAATCCCGGGGATATCAGCTGGTTCACTGATGGATCTAAAACCAACCATGGCACTGGGGCTGGTATAAATGGACCTAGGAAGAAAATGTTCTTCAGCCTTGGTAGATACACGTCTGTATTCCAGGCAGAAACAATTGCTGCTATAGCCTGTATTGATGAAAATATCAAGAGGGGTTATACCGGACAAAGAATAAAAATATTCACTGATAGCCAGGCATTGCTGAAAGCTATCAGCAATCCTACCACGAAATATAGACTGGTTAGAAACTGCAAAGAGTCCCTTAATAAGCTGGCAAGAGACAACACAGTGTCTCTAGTATGGGTGCCGGGACATGAAGGGACTGCTGGTAATGAATTGGCGGACCAGCTAGCTAAACAAGGCTCTAAAGGAGACTTTATAGGTCCGGAACCGTTCTGTGGAATCACAAAGGATTACATAAGAGGGGAAATCCGGAACTGGCTAGACAAAGAACACCAAATTAAATGGAGGTTGACAGAAGGTCATCTTCACACAAAAAGTCTACTGAAAAAGGTAAACAAAGAACTCTCAACCAGTTTATTGAAACTGAGCAAGAGACACTTGAAGACAGTAACCGACCTGGTTACTGGACATTGCACTCTAAGGAAACATTTGTACAGAATGGGAATAGTCAGTGAACCTTTCTGTAGGAAGTGCGAACTAAGGGATGAAACACCTATTCATATATTCTGCTCATGTAAGAACTTAGAAGGACTCAGACAGAAGCATTTTGGAAAGGAAACTATACAACCATCAGAACTACTTAAAATCCCCCCAAATAAGCTAGTGGCCTATATAGAGGACACGAAACTTTTGGAGTGGAAGTAGATAACATTGGGAATGGTACAATGACTTAGGTCAAGTGCCCGGGCTGTTGAGCACAACCCAAACGTTTGAATGAATGAATGAATGAAGGTCCTATTTAAAATTATTGGCCAGAGTAGCACTGTGACGTCATCTATCACTATTACGATACCTGTTACCATTCGTAGAGAAGTTTACAACACTTTTTTTTCACCCTCCAAATTTTATTGATATAAGTGTAGTCGTTCAGAAGATACGAGGTGGGAGGGGACTAGCACTGTATATGAAGTGAATACTAACAAAACATTTCAAGTAAAACTAGATGCAGCATCAACATGTCCAATAATAAAACGGTGACCTTTGCCGCAAGGACCTTTAATGCCGGTTGAACATCCATTAGAATCCAGCCGAATCTAAGAAGGGTCACGTCCTTCGTTACTATCAGAGATGTTGTGAAAGGTGTTACCAACAAAGAAGATATTACTAAAATTATCGACAATTACCTTACTATTTTAAATGATCTTGAATCTATTTAGCTTGCTCAGAATATATTTGTTAAGAAAATTAATTCGAAAACCAACGAACCAGATAATGCAGAACCAAATGAAAGGACAATGTAACTCAATGAAGGTGAAACTGGAGAGAATGTAGTTAAGTTGGTACAAATTATTTCTCTATCGATGCAAAGATAGAAATTTTTAATAAAGATCCGTTGCCCTCAATTATAAATACGAAGGAAAATTCAAACGACGGAATTCGAAACACTATTAATAATTAAAGACAACTTTGAAGAGACCTTTGACAACCGATTCCGAAGAGCTATTAGGTGACCCAAATTTGGATATTGGATATGAGCTTCAAAATATTTATCTTGTAGGTGGAGAAAACAAGGAAAACAACGATAATAATAAAGGAGACCAAGAGGGAAACAAACAAATCAAGGAAAAGGATGGGATTAACAAGAGATAAAAGAGCAAAGGAGGAAGAAAAAATGATTCCATACAAAAACAAACTGTGCCAGTCAATTTCGCGTCCCAAAAAACAACTAAAAAAGAAATCCTGAAGATTTTTCATGTCTAGAATATTTTTTTTGTAAAAAATTTTGAAGTAAGGGGTAGGTATAGAAATGTTTCGCGATATAAACTGCTTTCTGTCAGCTCCCTTATTGATTGGAATAATCGACTCAAAATCCACTAAAACATGTGAAATTTTTCCCCTAATTGATTTGTGCAGACTAGAACGTTTCATCTTTTAAATTGGTCGAGTTATGAGTATCTTAATTTTGTTTTGAAAAATGGATTTTTGAAAATTTCATGACTACTTGGAGGAGAAAAAATGATTTCATACAAAAACAAGCTCTACCAATCAATTTCTCGACCGAAAAAACCCCTAAAAACGAATTTTGAAGATTTTTCATGTAGAAAACATTTTTTTTGTAGAAAATTTTGAAGCAATTTGTACCGTTCCCGAAGAGTGACCCAAATTTTGATATTGAAAATGAATCAACAAAAATATTCTCCCTTGAGGTGGAGAAAACGAGGAAAGCAACGATATTAATGAAGGACACCAAGGGGGAAACAAACAAATCAAGAAAAATGATAGAGTTAAAAAGAGGTAAAAGAGCCAAGGAAAAATCAAAACATCTGCAAGGTGGATAGTATGAAAAACTAAAGAAGGTAGATGGAAAGTACAATTATGATCATAATGGAAAGCCAAGATAATTAGGTGCAAGATGTAATTCTCAGGAATGCGCGATTAACAAAAGACAATGCTACGAGTTCTATGAAGAAAGTAGAAACGATATTTTCAATACCATTTAGAAAAAAAATACATTTTGGGTTAGCGGAAAGTCGTTTGTTACTACTTGGGTTGTAGAGCAAAAAATAATATATTATAATATTTAATGTGTTTGTTTAAAATCATTAATGAGTCACTTAGATATTTAATTGACTAATAATAATAAAATTTGTATACAAGAACTTTGTTAAAGTTATTTTCTTTCCCCTGAAAATTTTTGACATTTCTTCATAAGAGGTTTTGCGTATTTTTCGACGATATACATATAAGATGATATGGTGGTTTTTATTTGTAGTGATTAGGACGACACAGTAAATCCAAAACAAGCTGAGTTTCTCTGTAAGAAAAGATTTATTGTGTTTTATGACACATGGTTTACATAAATCAATTGAAGTAACAAAAACTAACTAATTAACTAACCTGTAAGAAAAGAAACGACATTTAATGTTATTAATTACAATGTCGATCCTAAAACACAATTATTAGAACTCAATCTTCCGTTTATAAAAATTAATTGGAAAAAGTACTCTGACATTGATGCTTTTTCATGACAGCCAGATAATAATCGTTCACTATGGACTATAGACTATAAATGAACAATTCTGCCTTGATGACGCTTGATGTGCGGGAATATTTAAAGAAAAATCACATTTTTCTTTACATACAAAATACCGTCTGATATAGAACATAATCAAATTTCCAAGAATTATTCAAAATTGTCGTATTGTTTGGTATATTTTGCAGTCACATACATTGTTCAATTTAATCTCGTTTCTAGGATTGCATCTTCGCTACAAGAATTTGATTCTTTTATCCACCGCATTTCTAAGCCATTGTTAAAATTAATAATGCAGCTCAATGGAAGTAGTTTTCTTAAAATTTCTGCTATTAATAATTTAAAAAGTTTTATAATAGAAATTAATCGTTGCCTGAAGGAATTGGTGGATTTTCCATAGAATGAACATTTCAATTGGGAAGTAACTTCAACTCAGTTGGTATCCTCGGAAAAAAGTATCTATCAGTTTGAAAAATTGAGTAAGAAACTCCTGTTAAAGACACAAATAAAAATTACATTGGCGTGAAACGTGAACAATTTGAAGTGTGCAAAAGAAATTCTCAAATTTATTAAAAAAAAGGTAAGTTTCCTTTATAATCAATATATCTTCACATCTTTGAAATTGATAAAGGGAAAATCATGAAATTCCAGGACAATGAATGATACGTTATTCAGCATATTTTAGAACAAATCTAACTTCTTTGGCGTCAGCGCTGTCTGTCCGTCCGTACTTCTGTCACCAGGCTGTATATATGATACGTTATAGATAGACAGTTGAGATTTTCTCAGATTCTGTATTTCTGTTGCCGCTATAACAACAAATACAGTGAATACGTTGTCTGTGAACAGAAATTATTCAATATTATTATAAAGATAATGTATATAAAGCGGGAATTTCCAAGTGAAACTCATTTTGTGATTAAGAAAAAAATTACCTCCAATTTAAAAGAGGGTTTTAACCCAAACTTGACTCTTTTATACACGGAATGAAAGAAAAAAGTACCCCAGAAACTAAAACGGAAAGTTTTAACTACTTCTGTACACAGTTTATAAGTTGTTTAAACAGTACATGCATATTTTATGTGGAAATTGCGGTCAATTACGTATCTAGTTTTATTCTCTCCTTTTTCTCTTCCAGAAGAATGTTTGTTTGTATTGAACATTTTTGTAGGAGTGTTGTTACATTTCACTTGAAAGTCTAATTTTTTCGGTTTTGAAATAAATATCTTGCCTACCTGAGTGATGACTCCCAAAACTTTTACCTGGGTGATGCCATAGATAATTTGATGACGAATTTAGTATTATTGAAAATTTATTAACTTTCCGTTATATTGAACTGTCATGAGTAAATTGATTGTAAACAACGTACTAAAAATTTATGAGTTTAATTTGTGAAATTCATGAGATTTATCAACTAATTTATTTATATACACTATATATTGCAATATATACTCCCCAAGGTGGATAGGGATGGGATATTCCACGAATATGTGCTGGACAAGATTGAAATTGCGGGATTTGATACAAATAAATGTGTCTAGTGTGTCAATAAACATCGTTATTTATTGAAATATATTTATCTCCAGTTTAGCAGAACAATAAAAAATAATTCAAAAGTACAACAAGGATTTAAGTACCTAGACATAATTGTCCAATCAATGCTGTTTTTTCTTTATTTTCTACTTTCACCAAAGCAAAGCTTTAAACATAAGCTGTCTCGCACAGTTGAGCTGTTTTAATAAACTCACAAATCTCGGAATTTTTGTGGTCATTACAAATGAATACGGAAGAGGCGGACAAAAAACTAGTCATTCGCAGAATGGACTTTAATAGACATGACTCGCATGCGAAGTGTACATTCCACAGGCATAAATATTACTCTAACGAAATTATTTTTGAGCACTTAATATCTTCAATTGGCTTTATCAGAGAGATACCACAAACGTTTTACGTAAAACGTTATTTTCTTACATGAAAGCATATAATATAACGTTATTGAACTTTGCAATAAAAACTAGAACTCTCACATAACAGAATTTGTTATAAATAGATATCGCAGAATACTGGAAGACATGTGCTGATTGTTATTCTAGGGTATTCTTTTCTGTACGTGATTGCGCTTTGAGCTCGCGGACGGAGAACATATACCTTGTACTGATGAGGCTTCAATACGCCGAAACCGGTCTACAAGTTATCTTGTCCCTTCTAATTGCAAACCAGACTGGTTGGTGTTAAATATCTTGTAGATATGCCAACCCCGTTAGACTTTATAGTGTAATTCAATATCCGGCGGGGCCTATAGCCCGCCATATTGGACTATATTAGTATATTATGCAACGATCATGTAATGATGGTTATTAATACACAAGCATTAACCGGGATACGAAACGAGCCAAAGGCGAGCTTCGTATGGTTAATGCGTGTGAATTAATAACCATTGCATGGGAGTTGCATACACTATTTTTTCTACGAAGAAATTTGATTTAAAAGAATATAAAAAATGTACTACCCGGCATGTACAGATCGAAAACAATCTTATGCGGCGCCTTTTCTCACTCTGCCACGGGACATTGTATGTGGTTGACATAATCGCATAAAGTGCATAGGTGTGTAACTGTTATACAAAATTAGTAATAAATTATTGTTAACAAAAATTATTAGGTTTAAATATGTATTTACCTTGGTCATTGAGTATTTTTGGTCTGGTGCTTGACATTTCTTTCAAAAACTAACGCAAAAGATTTGAACTGTCTTAAAACACTGTCAAACTGTCAAACATTCTACAGAAAATATTGAGTCTCCCTACTTGGGTATTCGAAAATATAGATTTCTATTGGTCAATTTTTCAGTTTTATAATGAAAACCAGTGTTATAATGAGTATCATTATTAGTGATGAGCAAAATTGGTCTTGGTCTTGCTGTCTTGGTCTTTGTCTTGCGAAAAAGCAAGACCAAGACCGAGACCAAAACCATTCTTCGACTCGCAAGACCAAGACCAAGACAGAATGAACAAGAACAAGACTAATACCAAGACCGACTGTGCAAGACCAAGACTAAATACGCAGGACTCAACCAAAAATTCTTTTTGACACACACATTTTTTTTAATTCAAAGACAGTAAAATTAGGTTTAATAATGTTTGTTGCATGAAAATAAAATGTTTACAAAATGTTTTGAAAAATGTTCGTTAAGAAATTATGGCAAGACCAAGACTAAAACCAAGACCAAACAAAATACTGCAAGACCAAGACCAAGACCGAGACCAGACAGATTTGAGCAAGACCAAGACCAAGACCGAGACTGTTCGAGTCTTGGTCTTGGTCTTGCTTTGCTCATCACTAATCATTATGAAACTGAAAATTGGCATTTAAATAACAACTTAGTATAGGAGTAGAAAAAGTATCTTCAATCAGGTTTCAATTATTTAAAAACTGTTGCATTCATACTCACCTCACAATACTGAATAAGCAAATGATAATTTTTTTTTATTTTAGTTTAACGTGCCTCGACAGTGCTGGTCATTGGCACAGAAAAAATAAATACAGATATTCACATAATTATTACAAATATTTAAATTAAATGTTACAGTATAGGTTAGTAGCTTTCAGGAACTGTAAGACTTTCTTGATTTCGGTAGGGCAGTGGAGCATTTCCTTGAGGTTGGGCCTAAGATCAAGCTGTTTATATATAGCAGAAAATTGTTTGCAGTCTGTCAGTATGTGCTTAACGGTCACAATATCGTTACAGCTTTGGCAAACGGGACGATTTCCTGAAGACATCAGATATCCGTGTGAGAGTTTGGTATGACTGATTCGGATTCTTCTGATTGTAGTAGCCTCTCTCCGGGTTAAGAAGTTCAGGGAGAGAGGAGAAGTGGATGGATGGATATCATAAAGTGCTGTCGTGCTATAGCGCCACAGGTGTCGCCAAAAATCTTGTGTAACGTTTTTGAAGTGGATCTTCAGGTCGGTTGCGAGTTGGACAATGTGTGTTGGGTCGTTGTTAGTGGTAGCATCTTTCGCGTGGCGGTCCGCAGTTTCGTTACCATCAATGCCGATGTGAAATTAAATAAAAAATTCTTAATGTACCTACCATGTTTTAAGACGAACAAAAAATGATAATAACAATAACAAACATGGGGCGCATGCGACATATCAATTCTCTATATTTTTATAGAACTGTCGTCGGCACCATGTTTATTATTATTATTAATATTATTATTCTTTTATATTTTTAGTTCGTTTTTTAAAATTAAATATAGATTTTGCTATTTTTTTATTTCGTTGAATACTCTCCTATTATAATGTTTATTAATGTAATTTAATTCACTAGCAATTTTACGAATTAATAAACATTGAAACATAATGATATAAATTGATATTTTGAGCAATGAATTCATTACTGTGCACTCTCGCTGTGTATGGAAATAATCCGCGTCATGTTTATTACATTGTTAATTATTTCCAAGATAAATTTGTTCAGGAGTTTATATATGAAACAATATCCTTTAGGAAGTCCCAGATTAATGAGCCCCTCGGAATTACGACTCAGAAAAATGTATAATTACACTAGACAAATGCCTTCAATTTAGGTGCTACCTTTTCTCATAATTTTTTTAAAGAAATTTTTAATGGGATAAAAGTCAACCTTTTCCAACAGCACATAATAAATGACAGCTAGATAAGCTTTTACTGTCCGAACAGTGTGTAGATTAGAGTCGTTTCTAATATTTTATGGTTTTTTAAGCACCATACAAAACATAACCTAAAAACTACAACTTCGAATCCAGCTTTTATTTCACACGGGCTTTGAATTCTTTCAATATCCATGTTTTTTTATTAAATAAAGTATAAATCGGTTTTCCTTTATTATAAAATATAATAGTCTTTGTTCACTCCCTATTTGTATTAATACGATTACATCGTCACATGTATATTTGCTGAAAAAATATTCATAATCTTGACATTTTATCGTATTTTGATGTATGTATATCTCTAAAGTAACATTTTTCACATGCTATTGCCTACACGATTTTTTCATTGTCATGTTCATGAATTGTCGAGCAGAATTAGGGCTGATTCTACATTGTGGATTCGGGTCAACTCATGTATGTCGAATATGTTGACAAAATCTATTAAAATACGAATTATTCACTGCTACAAATGTAATACGTAGATATTTTACACCGTCCATAATAGTATTTTTTGCTGTTATAATTTGTTGTTGTTGTAACAACAGTTTATCTTTGCGTAACTGTTAGTTATATTTCACTTTGTAAGATTTTTGTGCAGCATAAATAAGAGGGCGTCTTAATTACTTGAGATATTTTGGAGGATTTTTTGACCCCCCTTCTCCACTTGGTGAGATGTAGTATGATTTTTCTCTACCACCTCGCCTCAGATTTTATTCAAAACATGTTCGTTTTTTATTTTATTTCAACTGAACGCAATTTTACATCGTTTTCTGACAGAAAAAAAATTACATGATATTTTCCAAGACCCCTCCTTTCGCGCAACTGAGATTTTACTCGTTCCCCTACTCCCGCTGAACACCTAACGTAATTAATGAACGCCCCCATAATAACTTCACTCCATTCACAATAATAACAGGTTTGTAGAGTTGTTTTAATTTATTTATATAGCTAATTGGTAGCCATTCAACGAAGGAAAAAGTATATTTACCAAATTCATTCATTTATTTGACCACTGAAAAAGCACAAAATATTTTTTTTTCAATAAAATAAATAATTTTGCCAATCTGTCGTTTCACGAAAAACTCTGACGTGATAAAATCATTTTATAAAACGTGATTTTTTGAACAAAATTAATTGAAAAACTTTGCAAAAGCAAATTGATAATCTTTTATAATGATATAAATTGACGTCTTATACCCGTCAATAATTTCACTAAGATTATTACTTTCAATTATTTAATAATACAAATTAAGCCCAACAAATATAAGCTACATGATTGTTAAACTGAAATCAGCTGGTAGTGCTCCATGTAATGCCAAAACAACCATCTGCCAGCGTTTTAAAATCATCCTTGAATCTAACCTAACTGTCCCGTGAGATACAAACATTAAAACGGTCATATCTCCTTCGTCCTGACAGCACAATAGATGTCTATTGTCTTTGCAATTTTCCGTTTTTAAAAATAGGGCGTTTCCAGTATTTTTTTTTTGAGTATAAAACACGATATATGGAACAGGCATATTACGTTTCCTATATTTTGGTATGAATTGAAATATAAACTAAATAGAACATAACTATTGGTGAACGTGGACAACTACAGATGGAGAACATTGGAATTTTATCAAATTTGTTCCCAAATTGACCCAGAGATAGCTCTTGTTGTTCTTTTATCGCTCTAGTAAGTGTTAAGGGGAATCTATCGGCAGCAAATTTGACAAAATATCGAAGCATTTTTGGCAAAGAATTTTGAGGTAATGGATGTATTGAAAATTAAGAAAAAAATATATCATGTAGATTAATGTTGAACTTAGAGTTCTCATCGAATAAAAACTTTGAAATGCTAACCAAATTTTGTTGAAAAAAATACAAATCATGAGGTAATTACACATATTAAGCAAAGTTTGAGCCCTTGTAAAGAATTAAATATGGATTAAATGGAAAAACTAATTGATAAGAAGTCTAATTTGAAGCTCTATGAATACTATATAAAAATCTCAGAATCCTCAAATTACTTATGACCGTACAATTCCTTATTGTAATTCGGTTGCTACCACTAAAATATCGGATAAAAATCCATCTCTCGCTTTTCTATCCTTCTATGACTGACATTGTCTCTCTGCTTCGGAGGTCGCGTGGCGTTCCATTGTTGATACAACGCTCGCCGGTCTCGGCGGTCTCCCAGTTCAGTACTGACGAAGTAGTACGTGAACCAAAATCCGCTTGGACCGCTTGGCTACCTACATGTTGCGGAGCTTTCATATTTCTAATAAAATTTTCGTTATGTGAACTTAAAAACGTGAGGACGTAGGGAAACAAAAAATATACAAAGCATAATTGTGCAAGGTCGAATTTGGTAGATGCCCCTTAACATTAATTATTGATGTACAATTTTACATCGGAAGCCTAACAGAATATGTATGCAATGGACAAACAGATACACCGTGTTCTTTATAAGATGCGACATAGGGATTCCTGTACCAAACTGTCAAAGGCGAGCTAACTTTTTTACCAAATAGCGTTCTCAAAAAATAATAACAGATTTGGAAAGGTCTTTGGAAAATAAGTTCAAGTGCACTTTCAATTTTCTTAAATTCGCTCTGGTTCAATGAAAAAATGGATAGTTATGTTTAAAAAAGTCGAACTCCATTTTTATACCACTTACGAATACTTTCAAACGCGTAGGAGATATCCAGACGGGCAGAGGCACGGGGAATTTGGAAGTTAAACGTAAAGTATCGTGGTTCGAATCCCCGTTGGGGTGTTTTCAGTATTCGAAAGTGTTTAAATTAAAATTAAAGTTATTATACCAGAGCGAATTTAAGAAAATTAAAAGTGCATTTGAACTTATTTTTCAACAACCTTCCCAAGTCTGTTATTATTATTGTAACGTTTATTCTAATTTATATTTACAATTAATTTATATTTACAGATTTATATTCAAGTACAGTCCTTATTTAATAATTTATATAATACACTAACTATACACTAACTATAATTTATATGAGAGTCACTTAATAAACACTTTATCGAGGCGCGATTGCTTTCTTTCAGTATCGACACTAACTGACTAACTAACTCCGCTGCGATGCTCGTCGCCTATTTATACTCGCACGTATGTATTTCTAGAAATCTCTCGAACTCGAAGTTTTGGTGGATGCGCCGGGTTTTTCTAGATGTTACGTGTTCCAGATCATTCTTCAAAATACGGCGGAGGAGCCATAGTCGTATCATATGGGAATTTCACTGTGGGCACTAATTGAGCACATTAATGCAGCAGCTCGCGTAACATTGCCCCCCTCCTTAAGAGACGGTTCCTCCTGGAACTAACTAGGAAACTGAAACGAGATGACTGTATCGGCAACTGGTTCCCTTGTTACATTTTCCAGTTGCATGGAAGTAACAGTCTTCTCTGTTGGCTGTGTCTCCCTTACTTGGCCGCAGACTAGTACCTGCACTTCGGTGTCTCGGAAGATTACTTCTACCATGTTACGGATTATTCGCCAATCTAAATGCCTACATTCAATCTTGGGCATGGCTAGCCTATACACGTCCAATTCAAGCACATGCTCCCTCAAGCTTCGTAATACTTTCCAGACATCCTCGTACGTTGGTCTTTCGTTGAAGGTGTTTCTCGTCACTAGGTGGAAATTGTAGCGTGAGCCATCTTGCAGCTTCAGAGCTTTACCTGGTAGTGGTAACTGATTTTGCAAACGTCGGGCGCCACTCTTCTTTATGAACAGAGATGCCAGTCCGCGTGCATCGGTTACGCTGGCAGGGATGTTTATTGCCAGTGAGTATTCCTCTGGAACGGTAAGCATGTCTTGTCGTCTCTCAGTGGTGACGCCGAATCTTGCTTTTCCGGTACCACCATAAGCACCCATGAACTCTACAAAAACAGGATCGGCTACTTCCTGAAGCTGGTTTACTTCCTCATCGTGGTCACCCTCGAATGGCGCTAATCGGTTACGGTGTACCACCTTTGGCTTTCCGTTTGGGATCTTGCTGATACGATAGATGACATCGTTGATACGTTTCTTCACGAGGTACGGGCCGTCCCAAGCTTTCTGCAACTTTGGAGAAAAACCCTTTTGTCTTCTTGGGTTATGCAGCCAGACTTTGTCTCCTTCGTGGAAACCTCCTTCTGTAGCTTGCGTATCGTACCTTTTCTTCATCCTATCGCTAGCGATCTGGAGATTCGATCGAACCAGCTCGTGTACGTCGTCCATTCTTTTTCTCAGCTGGGTCACGTAATCTTCACCAGCTATGTCTTCTCCGGGTCGGCATCCAAATTCAAGGTCGCAGGGTAATCTCATTTCGCGTCCGAACAGAACTTTCGCTGGTGTTTGGCCGGTAGACTCATTGATGGCGGATCTGTAGGCCATCGCAAATAGCGAGAGATATTGGTCCCAATCTCGCTGATGGTTAGATACTACTTTAGACAGGTATTTGTCAAGAGTTCTGTTCATTCGCTCTACCATTCCGTCCGACTGTGGATGCAAAGCCGTAGTTCTCGTTTTCTTCATGCCGAGCTTTTCACAAACTTCCTGGAACAGCTGGCTTTCGAAGTTTCTGCCCTGGTCGCTGTGTATTTCCAGGGGCACTCCATATCGGCAAATGAACTCATTCAAAAGCACGTCGGCAACAGTTGCGGCTTCTTGGTTTGGAATGGCATACGCTTCTACCCATTTTGTTAAATAATCCATCACCACCAAAATGTACCTGCTGCCATTTGCTGTCGGTGGAAACGGTCCGGCAATGTCCAGGGCAATGCGTTCAAAAGGGCTTCCGACATTGTACTGCTTCATAGGAGCCTTTCTTCTCCCTTGTGGTCCATTGGTCGTAGCACAGGTAGTGCACTTCTTACACCAGTCCTTCACATCTTCGGAACTGTGCATCCAATAAAACCGTTCTCGCACTTTCTGGAGGTTCTTCTTCACACCTAGATGTCCTCCTGACGGACTGTCGTGTAATTTCCGCAGTACTGCTGCTACCCTTGTTCTTGGAATCACCAACTGTCTTCTACTTTCGGAACCTTCATCGTTCTCGATTACACGCTGTAGCAAACCGTTTTCCAGAACCAGCGAGTCCCACTGGGCCCAATACGATTTCATCGTTGGCGAGTACCTTGAAATCTCCTGCCAAGTAGGTCGACAGTTTTCCTTTTTCCAATGTCGGATTTTCTTCAAATCGGGATCGTTCTCTTGTTCCTCTTCCAACTTTCTCGGTGTCCATTCGTCGCTGGTCACCGTGGTTCTTCGAATGCTAGCTTCCTTAGCTTCTGTTTTTGTGCAGTGAGAGCACTCTGCGGGGCATGGTCTTCTGTTTGTAGCAGTTCTCGGTCGCTTGCACGAACTGCGTACATGTCCCATTTCTCCACGATTCCAGCATCTCACAGCTTTCGATTTTCCATTTGAGATGCTTTTCATCATGTTGACGAGCTGGTCAAGCTTGTTCTCCACTTCTTCGTCTGCTACAGCCCTCACCTTGCCGTATACTCCGGAAGCCTGTGTAGCTGCTTCGTACTCCAAGGCTGCAGAGAGTACGTCGACCAGTGTCTTGTGCCGAGCCAAGCGTAGAGTTCTCTGCATTTCATGGTCACGAACTCCGTCGATGAATGTCTGTACCCCTAAACATTCCATGACATTCTCCGGTGCCGATGGATAGGCAAACCGCACCAACCTCGCAATGTCTGCTTCGAATTCTTGCAGAGTTTCGTCGCGTTTCTGTTTGCGGTTTTTCAGCTGCGACTGGTACAGATGCTCCAAGTGTTCCAGGCCATATCTCATGTTCAATCGCTTTTTGAGTTGTTCAAAATCTTCGGTCTCTTCCACTGGAATGGTCTGGAGGATATCCATGGCGTCTCCTCTAAGGGCAAGAGTTAAATTCAACACTTTTTCTTTCTCACTCCAGTTGTTTGCCTTTGATGCCGCCTCGAATTGCTTAAGATAGTTCGGCCATGACGTTTTACCATCGAATGTTGGCAGTTTCACTCGGCTGTTAATATCGTTTTCCCTTTTCAGTTTCAACTCTACTTTCTCTGCCAGTACGTCGTTGTTCGGGGCTTGCCTAGTTGTAATATCCGGGTGATGACTAGTCTTCCTTTCGATTTCTTTGATTTTTTGTTCCATTTCTTGCCCCATTCTCTTAATCTTTTCTTCCACGGCAGAAATTTCATTCTCCATATCAGATTTATTTTCGACTTCAGCGGCAATGTCATTTTTCATTGACAAAATATTGGCAGAAATATCGTCCTTCATAGTGGAGATCTTCTCGTCCATATTAGCAGAAATATCGTTTTTTATGGTAGAAATCTCATTCTTCATGGTAGAAATCTTCTCGTCCATAGAGGAAATGTTAGCAGAAATATTCTCGTCCATAGAGGAAATGTTAGTAGAAATTGACGAGATTAGGGTGGAGGACTCGTCATTGAATAAGAATGTTTCTGGATCCAAGTCTTCACTTTCCAGTGCTATTTTCAGTCTTTCAACTAACTCACTCTTCTTTCCGGACGTTTCCAACTCGCGATTTTCTAATTCTGCTTTTAGTTCCGTCACTTTCAGGTCACATAGTCTCTTAGCCATTTTTACGTAACTATTTATTTATATTATCCCACTTCTGACACCAATGTAACGTTTATTCTAATTTATATTTACAATTAATTTATATTTACAGATTTATATTCAAGTACAGTCCTTATTTAATAATTTATATAATACACGAACTATACACTAACTATAATTTATATGAGAGTCACTTAATAAACACTTTATCGAGGCGCGATTGCTTTCTTTCAGTATCGACACTAACTGACTAACTAACTCCGCTGCGATGCTCGTCGCCTATTTATACTCGCACGTATGTATTTCTAGAAATCTCTCGAACTCGAAGTTTTGGTGGATGCGCCGGGTTTTTCTAGATGTTACGTGTTCCAGAACATTCTTGAAAATACGGCGGAGGAGCCATAGTCGTATCATATGGGAATTTCACTGGGGGCACTAATTGAGCACATTAATGCAGCAGCTCGCGTTACATTATATTATTATATAAACGCTATTTGGTTAAAAAGTTAGCTCGCGTTTGACAGTTTGTACAGGAGTCCCTATGCCGCATCTTATAAATAACACAGTGTATATACCTACTATTTTACGTATTTTTGAACTAACTTTATACATTGTACAAGTCATTAAGATTATTAAACAAACAAATTACTTACCGACTATGAATTATATATTGATTTATAGCACTGAAGTGATTGTTCTGAGGCGAAGCCCATGATAAATCCACTGTTCGGGATGAGAAACTCACTATTAAGGGCCGACCTGGTGGATCTGGAACATCTGAAAATTCAATTTATTTTCATATGTAAATACAAAATTCATCAATGAAAAAACAAAAGCTTGATTAGTACTTTAGAAGCTGACACCACCCTAAGCAACCAAATGCTTAGATTCTTAAAGGGAATGCTAAGAATGCGATAATAGCGACATCCCAACGACTAACCACAAAGCAAAATTCATATTGACAAAAAACCATCTCGGTTTTGTAGCTATCAAAAGCGTGTTATCAATAGATCTCAAGTAAATAGTATTATATTATTATAACGCATTGAAAATTACTTTCGAAAAAGTATACCGTTCACGAAGACAAAACATCTACCTCTCGTGCTTTATCCCCGACAGATAATGAATTAAAGTTAAACGGGGTTGTATATCTGCAAGATATAACCAACCATTTTGGTTAGTAATTAATAGGGACAATATCATTTTCTTGTAGTTTCAGTTTCGGTGTATTTGCGCCTTAAGTTCAAGTTTGGAGGTAATTGGATATATAGATCGCGAAAAGTCTATTGAAGACAGACGATTTACACAAGTACGACAAGGAAAATATGAGAAAAACAACTTGAAAGAGAGAGAAGAATAATTGTTCACAATCAGCGCTTGGCATGTGCTCAGCTCCAGCTACCAATCTGCTATGAAAGCAACGTTGCCATTTTAGAATGTTTGGTATTTTCTAGGAGTAAATAACCTATTTTGCATTTGTCTTTTAACACATGATAACGTCGTATTTAGAAAAACTTTATTTGACATTTATTTGAAAAATAAGTGAGACCAACACAAATAAGAATTAAATAATATAGTTCAAGAAAAAATTGGAAAAATTACAATCTGCAATAAGTAAAATCTATACACTGCTTTCGATTTAACAATTATTAGTATTTAACATTGTTGCCGACAAAAATTAGGAATAACTTTCACAGATAGATAAATACATTTGGCAACATCTGACTGCGCGCACAATTATCCTTCTCCCTCTTTCAAGTAGTTTTTCTCATATTTCCTTGTCGTACTTGGCGTATGGCTCGAATGGACTTTTCGCAATTGTATAATCAAATTTTCCAATTAATGCAGTTCGAACGCTTAAGTTTCATAGGCTAAAGGTTTATTTTTTTCATGGTATAATTGAAGTAAGCATTGATATGTATGGATAGCTTGATTATTCGAAATTTTGAGTTCTCTGTATATATTTATTGTTTTATATGCTCCACACACACGCTTTTATGCGAAATCCAATTATTGACTCAACAAAAGCATTATACAGTATAATTAGGTTTTCTTCTGACATAATTTTCCTTAGCTGATAAAATTTTCCAATTAAAACTCTTATTGAAGAAACATTTGCAATTTTGTATTTGAGAGCAGTCAGCGTGATAAATTTGTATACATATGTTTGTAGGTTGATCTGTTATGGTCGATGGAAAAGTTTTTTCAACATTCAGAGTTGATAAATTAATTATTCATAAGCCACAATTGGATTCTTGTTAAATCTGCTTGAACTCTCCTTTTCACTAGGTCTCATGATTTTTCAGAGAATATTAGGACAGTATTATTAGTGTAGCAAGTCAAATGTCCTTCGAACTTGTTAATTTTTGAACTACTGTTCATGTATATTAAGAATAAAATAGACCTTTTTCCACTGTTTCTTGCGGTATGTCTGTTTTATTTTTACTCTTTATTTGTTTGTTAGATAATTTCCATGAGTTTTAGACAAGTACCGCAAATGCTATTAGTAAATAATTTAAGAGTTTTTCATGCTCCACCGTGTCAAGAGTTTTGGCTAAATATATGCTAATGTTGTCTTTTTATTCACGGATAGAGATGATGAAACAAATTTTTGATACATCAAGCAAAAGACCGATTGCTTGCGGTTTCTACCTATCATATAATTCTACTTTTTTAATAATTTACTATGTTTTTCAACATTTTATTCTATGCTTTATTGATTATATTAATTCCTATAATCCCTGGATAATAACTGTTTTGGTTATGTGATCACACAGTTGCTTTTAATTTTATGCATGTATTTATTTCTATTATTCCTTTCAGTTCTGTTGATTCTCTCAATATCCCTTCAAACTGCGATACGGGTATTTAAAGCAAATTGATTTATCGCAGATCCCCAATTTATTCCAATAGAATAAAATAAAAGTTATAAAAATAGTGAACCCTGCATGACATATTCATTACAATGTAATCATTGAACCAGGAAGATTAATTCTACTCAGATTTGTCGGAATATCCGTAGTTTGTTCCAAACTTTTGTTATTTTGCATATTCGAGAATATTTTTAAATTTTGTGACCTATTACTTTCCACTTAGCGTGGGTTTTGTTTCAAATGGTTAAAATTCTGAGAAATATTCAAAAAGTAATTCAAATTTATTCTAACAGCGGATAAAACATTGTTATTAAATTCGGAATAAAAGTGGTGACATTTTCAATTACACCATCCACTATTGGTTAGTGATAATGAAATCAAACTCGTTCGAAACATGCATAATTGTTATACGCCATTTAAAGTGAGTTTGGGAGTGACCAGGATATTTGCTTAACCACTACAAGCGGTCAATTAGTCGTTTATTGAGCATATGTATGTTGACTCGATTAATTTCACCGATTTTTAATCCCGTTTTTTATATTCCAGATCGACGAAAGTTGTGCACACGTTATGAGTAGGTCATTCCGTGATATTTTTTACGATAAAAAGTTAGTTTTCAAGAACAAAAAAATAACTTCATTGTCCCTAAAAAAATACTCAATCGAATGGAAAACACTTTTGCCTGGAATCAATTTTCAAATAACTTTTTGGAAGATCCAATAGGGAGATGGTATTGTCATGGTAAACTAAGCATATTCTTTTTTGCGATGTGTAGTGTGTCGAATACAACCCATACAGCTCGATAATCTAATTTATGCTTTTTCCTTTTCTCTTTCAATGTTTACAGAAATCGTAGTCAACAGTTAAAGTTAATAATATACCTGAAGAGAAGAGCAATATATTTTTAATGTTATCTCTGCTCTGATACATATTCCTATTTCTACATGATGTCAACTGAGTATTTTTAAACCATTTTCATTGGAGTAATATGATAAAAAGACGTAAGCAAAGGGCAATATTAGCATATACTATGCACAAGAGATAATATTATACGGTTATTAAAGAGAAGCTTAGTGAGCTAAACAAATAACGCAAAGATTATGATTTTTGCATTTTGTATTCGTTTTAATATACAGTTATATTACTTAAATGAGAAACCTTCATTAATATGAAACAAACTGAAAGTCGAAAAGTAAATTTGGGGAAAGAAAGAATTTTGGAAGGTGCATGGCGTTTCACAGTAATCGTCAGTATTGGATAAATCTCTTTTCTCCACTACTAGCTGTGAAGTTGACAATTATTGCTTCTCCTAGCCAACTAAGAAGTTGATTTTCTCTATTGGTGGTTAGGTAATCATTGAGAATTCAGGGACAATAGTTCAACAAAAACTAGTGCAACATAATTTTTGTATACCCAGGAAATTGTCTTTAACATATTTGATGCTTGAAATTACCTTTCAAGATAAAATTATTTGAATAAAAATGCCATTAGCTTGAAATTCACGCTCAACCAAAAATGACTGATGACATAACGAGTACGTTCATAATACATTGAAAATTGACAGTGTATTTGTCAGTCAGACGACGGAGTAAACGCTTCTCGTGGTGCGTTTGTGAATTATTTTTAATGTTCAATTTTGACAAGGAAAAACCTACGTTTAACAGTAGGATTTCTGACTGGTCACTGTCAACTAAGGAAACACCTCCATACTATGGGGTTAGTGGACACACCTCTATGCAGGATGTGTGAACAGGAAGATGAAACTGTCAGGCATGTCTTATGCGAGTGTCCGGAGTTATCGTCAATAAGAGAGTGTGTGTTCGGTGAGTCTTGGCCTACACCTGCCGATATAAAGGAGATGTCTCCTAGTGACCTGACCACCTTCCTGAGAAGGACAGGATGGACAATGACCTAGGAGGACAACTCCTCGGGAGGATGTACAATGGGTCACATGTGGCCTAAGTGCTGTGAGCCTACACACTCACCCTCCCCACTCTACAGATACAGATACAGATGTTCAATTTTGCTAGTAGTGGAAAAAATTGTATATACACCAATGGTGCTGAAGACATTTATGAGCATCGCGAAATAAGTTTGGTGCTCATTAGTGAATAATAATAGTCTTCACCACCTTGATGTATAATATACTAATATTGCAAGCCAATGCTCAAGTTTGACACATATTGTCTGTGAAATTTGGTTTTACTTCGAGTCAGTTTCATGTTAAATCTTCCCGTCCCTCATATTCTTAATGCTAAATAAACTCTTTATTCTTCATCATTAGATTATATGCTAGATAGCATATTATAAGTATATGCTATGAAATATATCTTAATTACATATAAATATTTAGGTGATGTATCGATGTGAGTGTCATTTGTAAAATCGTGTCCACACTAAAGAATATTTGTTGTGTCTGTTCATAATACTGTATTCCTAGTCAAATTGCTCAGAATCTATTGGGACGTTTGAGTATTATTTCCATTTCAATTCCAGAAAAGTCCATGGTTTGAAACTATACGTACGAATTCTTTTTAGGGTCTGAAGAGCTTGGTAAATAGACTCTGTTTCACATAAGAAGGAGCCACGTGAAGTTTGCCAACTGACTTGCGCAGAGACCAATATCGGTATTGCTTATCTATGTCACCTTGTAACGACCGATGCCATGCCATTGTCGCTACAAACGATGTTTCATGCCATCAGCAATTTTATTATTGACGTTTAGCTAGCTTATCTGTGAGTGTTGTGTGTTTTATTCGATCTAAAACCATGCCCCCTAAAAAACTTGTTGGTGTTGAAGGAAAAATAATCCACAGTCAAAGCCAACTGGTTCTAATTTTGTGTTACCCTACAAAATGTGAAAATGTTACGCTACTGATTTCAATTCAAATGTCAATTTTACAATATGGCGCTAGTTTTGACAATAAGTTCGCGCATATGACTGCAACTTCACGTGGCTTCTCCTTAGGTGAAATGGAGTGTACCACTGCTTCAGTAATTGTAAATGGTCGTTAATCCTAATTCATTCGTAGCATCCTGTAGATTAGTTGTTATAAATACGGTTAAAAGTCGTCGGCAATTTTTTTCTGGTCGTTTGTTATAAAACGACAATTTAAAACCTCTCCCAAAATAGAAACACCCACTATATTTTCAAGTTTAATCACATTAGCTGTACAGTTAAACAGATACGTTTGTATCATGGTGAATTGTAGCTTTTCTATTGAATACGTTAAGCTGGTCTTTTATTGGTTGTGCGTGTGTGATGTCGTAATTCACTTGCCGTATTTTTCCCATATATGGCCATTCAGTCAGTTTCCACAGGAGAAAGAATTGTTTTTCCGGTACAATTTCACTAGGACTTGCATTCTAATAACAACATACAGACCCAAACAGAGTGCTGGAGCTGTTTTGCATTTTAAACGTGGCCCAGGCTCAAACTAACAAATACAAAGTTTCTACTGCTTTTAATATATTTGCAATAAAACGTTTTATTGTGGAAATTCATTCATGCTCTCTTTTTACTAATTGCTACTGATTAAAATCTGGGGAAAGTAATTGTCATGTAAAAATTTTACCATTTTTCCATTTCTTGGAAGGATGTAGCGCATTAAATATTTTCGTCAATTTTTAGAAATATAACCGATATTATTCTATGAGAAGTGGTTGAAAATTAACAGCTAGCTATTATGTTCCTATGTCTAGCATTTGCGGATGACATAGCAATATTAGTGAGGAATAAAGAAGAAATAAGACAAGTAGTGAAAAATATCGAAGAAGGAGCGAGGAAAAAAGGCCTTTATATCAATGAACTGAAAACAAAATACATGGAATGGACAGGTCGAGACTATACAGAAGTACGGAGAAGAATATTGGGAGGAAAATTACAAAATGGAATTTGTATAAAAAGGACAATCAAGGAGCTCGAAGAACTGTATAAAGATCCGAGTATTATTGGAATGATGAGATCTAGGATGGTAAGGACATATAGGAAGAATGGAAACAGAGAGGCTACCGAAAGTATTGATATTTAGCTCAATAGCCAGGGAAGCGGCTGGACTAAAAATTTTAGGACCCAGTGACACCTACGGCCTGATGACGACTTCGACAATTGCGGAATGGAGTGGAACTAAAGGATGCAGTCTTACCAGGATAATCCTGGGCGACCCTGGGAAGCTGGCGTCGAAGAAATATTTTGAGATGACCAGGAAAAACCTACTTTTAACAGTAGGATTTCTGACTGGCCACTGTCAACTAAGGAAACACCTCCATACTATGGGGCTAGTGGACACACCTCTATGCAGGATGTGTGAACAGAAAGATAAAACAGTCAGGGAGTCTTGGCCTACACCTGCCGATATAAAGGAGATGTCTCCTAGTAACCTGTCCACCTTCCTGGGCAGGATAGGATGGACGATGACCTAGGAGGACAACTCCTCAGGAGGATGTACAATGGGTCCCATGTGGCCCAAGTGCTGTGAGCCTACACTCACCCTACCTACTTTATACATATACAGATAGCTCAATAGGAGGAGGGAGAAGAAGTGATCGACCCATAACAAGATGGAAAAAGGAGGTTGAAGAGGATCTAAAAAGACTCAATATCAGAAATTGGGAAGGTAAGACACAGAACAGGTGAGATGAAGGCAAGTCGTCAACCAAGCCATGGAAAGGCTAAGTTGTTAACATGCAAACTGTAAATAGTGCAAGTAATTTTGGAACTAGCTCAAGTTGT
>CAJUYH010000139.1:0-63321 GCA_910591685.1 Galerucella tenella | reverse complement strand
ACAACTGAAGTTAAAAAATCAGCCATGGACCTACACGGTCTGTAGTGCTACAATTAACTACTACTACAATTAACAGTAGTTAGTAGCAGTGAGAAACACGAATGCTATGAAAAGAAACGTCCCAAAAACTCCACCACTCAACAATTTAAGTTATATTTGGATGCAATGGAAGAGGACTAGGGAAAAAAATAGCTCTACAAATAAAAATACCACTAATATATAAATGCAAAAACAAACTGTGAGACTTATCGATTGCCAAACATCCGATCGGAAATATTTATAAGTTTTTTTGTGAGCTATAGGAAGCACAGAATTACAAATTCTCTATAGACTTATAGACTCATAGAAAGCTATAGACTGCTCACAGATGTACACAGAATTGACCTACTAAGCTTCAGCTTGATAATTTTCAGTTATTTGAATGGTCAATTGAATACAAAGAGTAATTAAATATAGATAAATTTTTTTTTCAATTTATTATCAAGTATTTCAATATCAATGCTATCAAAATAAAGCAAACAAAGTTGTTTAGGTCAGTATTATTTGCGTTTGTGTAAATTGTAAAGCCGATCCTGTATGAGAGCAGTATTAGTGACAGGTTTGCAGGAACCATAAATAAGTGTTTGAGACGTGTAAAGTCTGTTCTGGGATTATTAGTAGTCCCCTGTACCGTTCTATATAATTTCAATCTGTATCACAGTAATATCAAGTGTATTCATATCATGTAAACGTTAAACTTAAGTATTATAAATGGTATAAATTATAAAGTTTAGGGATGTGTAATGTATACTACAACTTATGACAGAAAACATTAAAACCATCCTGAAAACATATATTATAAAGTTCATTATGGACTTTTCACTTAATTTCAAAGTGTTGTTTGCTGGATACATTTTATTTGCAAAATTGTCTTTAAAAATTGGGAAAAACATTAAAAGTTAATCAAATGATTTACAAAATTACAAATGACATTAAAGGCTTTATTTGATTTTTATTCACATTTCCAGTAAGAAATTAAAAATACAGTGGAACTTGGTTAAGTGGGACCTGGATAAGTGAGAAACCTCCATAACTCAAGCTAATGTCTCAGCACTTTGGCACTGAATTACCTCTGGTAGTGAAACGAAGCATACCTCTATATCTGGAATTAGTTTTTTCGATTTTATCGTCATACTTACTGAGTCAGCCAGTGAATTTTTTGTGCATTAACCTCTGTAACTGAGATAACATCATTTTGTTCGTTTACTTCCTCATTTTTATTTTAGCTTATTTGAAAAATGCCGAAACGAAGACTCAAATGATTATCAGTCCTTGAAAAACTAAAGTTAATATCCGTTTATCAGAATATCGTGAATTTCAATAGTGTTTGCTAGCATGGGTCAAGCAAATTCGTAACAAAAGCGAACCGGTAAGTGGTCCGACTCATTTCAAGATGCGAGTTTCCGATAGCATCTGTGATTCTGGAGTGATTTTCTTATGTAAGTATGAATTTCAGGTTAGTTTTGTATCCAGAATGAGAATGAGAAAGCTTTCCCCAACATGCCTATCAATACGTTTCTCCACTATATCTTCAACATGAAAGAAGTTATTGGCTTGAATTACTTTGCCTGTGCATAATCCTTACCTGGTTTGGGAATTAAGACGATTCAGGATCTCTTTCAAACAGTTGAAGTGTATCCAGTTGCCAGTGATGCTCTGTACGGTCTAAAAGCTTCTGGAGATAGATTTATTTGCCCCTGCTGCAGATGCGCTGGGATTATACCATCGGGTACAGGAGCTTTGTATGGCTCAACCGAGTCAATATCCAAGTTCTATTTGCACTAGGTTATTATTTTATCAGCAGCAGTCCAATCCTCTTCCCTCGTGCGAGCTAGGGGAGCTGGAGATCTGACGAATAGCTCTGTTCCTGTCTCTACGGAATCTGGTAGAATCTGCAGGGTCTAGCTACCATGTATGTATGATCCATTGGGTTTTGAAATATTTCCTATGGGGTTGATAGAGGTACGCCTTCCTGATCTGTTTGGTGTAGGCAGACAGATTGGAGTCATATTTTCCAAGTCTACTATCCTTTTCGCACTGTTAAACAGCGAGTTCTTGATTCTAATTTGGTGAGCTCCTTGTTCCACCGGGTCAATTTATTCCTAGAGGAACAGGTTTTACCTCAGAGTAGTTGTTTTAATAAGAGAGTCTGATGGCCTTGCAAAGTTGTTCGTAGGCAAGCTCTACAAATTCGGCATATAATTATGTTCCGTATAGCCATTCTGTGAGTGGAAGAGAGACTATACAACAACAGAGTGACAATGTCGTATTCGCCTCTCCGGAGAGTGTATCGACTTCAATTGAATCTAAAGTAGTGGGTGATTCATGGAGGGGAAGTATTTCGTTCTCTCTTGGACAAATATAATTTTATTTATAAGTGCCCACTGTTGCTCCTATATGATAATTTACATACGGAAGATAAATATTTGCCTAATCATTACTGATGAATTTTTGAAATCTGGTTTATTTTAGAAAATGTAGTATTTTCATAACATGTACCTTTGAATAAGTCCAGCTAGAAGTGAACAATATTTTCCAGTGCTAGATGTGAGTATAAATGTGTTTTGCAACAGTTTTAAATGTAACCTTCTTCTCATCAGCTGTATATCTATCCAATATTTATATCGAAAAAACTAGATGCTCTGGATATCCCCGATAAAAACCTATTAATCCTGAAACTAACGATCTTCCGTGCTCTCTTAAGCACGAACGAAAATCTTGAAAGTTTTTTAGGACATCTTAATAATCCTATATATGGTTTACCAGTGTTTTCGATCCCAACCTCCACTTTCATGTCATTTAACCTTCTAGACGATTAATCATTAGATAAATGATGATCCAAAGAAAAAATATAACAACCATATTGTGGAAAAACCAAATGTTAATAACAGATTTATCGTTATTTGCACACACAATTTTCTTTTCGACTCGATCCAAATGGGAGACTGAACATTTTTCATAGCTCAAACATTTAATAGATAAATAAATTAAGGGGAATCCATACACCCCTTGAATTATTGTACCAAAATAGCCGTTCAACCAACCGCTGATGATTAAGAAATTGGTATGTTCGGATACCTAAGCGTTTTAAATTTTTTGAATGATTATTATCTTTACTTAAGTTTTACAAAAATGTTCTCAACATTTCTCACATCAGTTGTTTTCTTATATTTAAATTCACTTTTGTTTTTTCGTCGATGTCTAAAAGGTAGTGTAATACAAGCATGGAGTCGAACCACCCTTGAGAAAAATCTCATGTCGGCACAATTCTTGAGTGGCCTTTAACTAGCGCCCAAGCGAAGATCAAGTTACACATTTATATTATAAATCTGCGAGAGGTATACAAAATATGTCTAGTATACCAAGGCGTAAGTTTCAAAACACATTCCTATTATACAAATACGAAGGAAGTTTTAAAAGTTGTGAATTAAATTACAAAGGCTACACCATCGAAAGTTGTGTAAAATTGAAAAATGTGCAACTAAGAAAGTTGTTAAATTTATACTACGAAAGTCACACCAAAGTTTAAGAAGAGTACACTTTTATAAAGGAAGAGTGTGAAAGTATTTAAAAAGAAAAACCTCATAGAAGATGAATTCTGACTATACATTACATATTTTTATAGAGGCTACATTATTACAATACGAAAATATACAGTTTTTTTTCTAGTTTGGTTATAGATCCAATATATGTCCTATTTTTATCTCCACTACTCTCACTTTATTGTCCTTGCTTGGAATGTTCTTAACTATTCTTGCTGAAGGTCGCTTGAACTACAGCATATTGTCTTTTCAAGAGTACCAAGTACCAGCATACCTTCTTTGTGCTTAGATCTATTTTGAAGTTGTACCAAGTAGTCCTGATGCCATATTCTCCAATACCGCTGTTATATTTGCAGCGTTCCCAAATTTTCAATCGATTCTGTGGCAACACTCAGATGTCCGCTTCTGAGAATATTGTTATAGCTTCTCTTATTGGAAAATAACCTGGCTTTGAATAGTTTGTACTCCAAGTGGTCTGGAATTTAAGATACCTTCTACTTGAACAATATAAGTGTTCATTGTGGAGTTTTTTGCTTCAGTCCAGCCTCACATAAGCCACCAATTATTGGGGAGTAGATGACTATGATTTTAAATACAAATTTTATTATACTGCCTCAAATTTTTTCGAACAGCTATCGTTAAAAACTATACCAGATTCTTTAAAATGGATTGGATTGGATATAAAAAAAATGATGTATGATTGCATTTATTAAAAAAATGGAATCCTAAACAAAACGCATAAAGCAAAACAAAAAGTTACAATCACAAGTTTTGTAATATTTGAAATTTTGTATCGGGTTTATTTGATTTTTTCATTATGTCATTTTCTTATTTTATTGTTAAATATAAACACACACTTGTATAAAAAGAACTTTCACAAGAATGCTTAAATGATACGTTTTTGAAAAGATGTTTCAATGTCGCTCCGATATAATTTTTACATGCACACATCACATTTTCGGTTTTTTCTTCTCAATAAATGTCCTATAGTTATAATTGAATACCTGACTGTAGACAGTCCTGCCGGTATATCTGTCTATCGCTCGATTGGAACTTCCAAAAACCCGAAAAAGAGTAGCATTGGAGACCGAGTGAGATAGACATTGCACTGGAAGGAGCTTAGAATAAGCCTTTTCTACTATTCATTGTCTATGTACGGTGGCAGTGACAGAGCAGCCGAGGCCAATATGGCGACGCCCATGGCTCGCTATTGATTTCCCATCATCATTTCCATTTTCCACTTAATAAGTTTATATTAAAAACGCGATTTTAATATCTAAAGTGGACTAATTTTCCGAAAATTCTCAGCTGATTGGGCTCATTTACACATTTTTATTTTATTTTACCATTAGGAAGAGCACATCATGTAGAGGCTCTGTGCAAAATATTAGACGTCAGCGAGACTCCTAAGTCGCCTAAAAAAAATTTAACAACGCTCCTCTTCGAATTTCAGGCGTGACGTCATCGCATATGAAATCTCTCGTTCAGAGAGCGCCGATCGGTTTTCGGTTAGATGACTAATTAGCTAGTAACAGTACTTTGCTTGCTTATATGCTAATTATCTTTTATTGTACGTTCTAGCAAACTCTAAACAGTGTTACATTTGAGAAATAAGAACGTTTAGAAATAATTTAAACTATTCGACCCAATGGACCAGAGCCAGAGTGAAATATTATATGTTTTGAAAGAAATTAATTAATTTTATTTGATTCAAAGTCTGGATCAGCTCTAACAAATATCGCCTTTTTCACCAGTGAGGTGCATGTGCATTTGAATCTGATGTAAACATTTGGAACCAATATTACTTGCTTCATCAAAATCTTTTCAACATTGGTGATTTAATTTCCACTACACATTTATCATAAATAGCATTTGGAGAAGCTCCTTTAATTGGGCAGTTTGCAGTTGAAAAAATGTTTTACTGAGTTACCTGTAGCGTTATCTTCGTAACTTTGTCCACCAGACCAGGAATAAAATAAAACATCTGGAATCACCCTGTATATCATTTGAGAGAGCATGTATTTATGAAAATATTGACATTTTTAATCATTCTTGTCGGAAAACAGCCAAAAACGATAGGTCACATAGTATAAAATTATAATTTTTTATTAAAAAACTTCGTAATCATTAGCAAGTCCACTTCTGGAAGATTTAATGAGTCTGTTTTTTTTAATTAGGTCTACACATTTTATTTTATTAACACAAAAATTTTGTAAGTAATTCAAAATAAATAAATTCTACGCGAGGCACGTTACAGTCAGAAGCGTAATGTTAGTGAACATTAACTTTCATATGCGGTGACGTCACAGTCATAGTCTTCGCCCCGCTACGGTATGCTTGTTTAATTGGTTGTATTAGGAGAACGACATATTACATTGACATGAAATTTTCAGAATCATCTTTTTATCCTTATTTAATACTTTGTTTTACGACAGTTAAAAATGATTTAAAAATTTTAGTAAACGAGCCCATTCGTGGTTTCATCATAATGATTTTCCTTTCATTCTCAATTTCAGCTTTGTCTATAAATTAGTTATTTGGTTGTTAAAACACTTTTTAGACTTCTCTATTACCAGTAATAAGCTAGTAAATGAGACTTAATAAACTTAAAAATTGCCTGGACTGGCATAAAAAAGTCTTAAATGTTCTCTGCTCATCAATAATGCAGTAATCTAACTTCCTTTCGGGAGCATTATTTGATGTTTTTGATTATAATTAAAGTTGAAGTTTCGTATCCTACCACCAACTCTCATTACACCATCACCATCTAGAAAAGGTGATAATTAATTTAGGGGAGTTTTTATTGGCAAGTTCAATTTTCAGACGTTTAATCTCTCCACAAATTTTTGTTCACATTTTACAATTATAATCAATAAGTTTTGAAACTCGTGAATTGATAAATTTCGTGTTATATTGTCTTTGTTCATTCACAGTTTTGTACCAATCGAATACAGTATGATATTATTATTAGGAGCAAAAATTAATAATTCTTTTCACTGAAAAACTGACAATTAGGTATATTTGCTTCTAGAGAAACTTTTTGAGCCTTTATACAGTGATATATCAAATGATTAGTGATATTTTACTTATAATTTCAGGAACACGCTAAAATATTAAGAAATGTAGGAAGCAAGGATACGAAGGAGGTAGACTCCGTTTCACATAAAAAGAACCCACTAGAGGTCGAGTTGCAGTCGTATGCGCGAAGAAGCTGCACATAGCAATACCTGAACATCATGAAATATTGGCCAAAGCCTTAGGCTTAGGTTCTTCTTATGTGAAACGGAGTCTAGCACAATTATTGGTGCCTATTCTGAAGTTCAAACTAAAATCAAACAAATTAAAACTATGCAATGATACAAAAGTGTAGACTTGTAGGCATTTATACCGAGCGTTCGAATATAAATATATTGATATTCAACGAAATTTTACTATCAACTATTAATGAATTATTCATTCATACAGCTTTTTGATATTTAGTATAAATACTACAGAGGTTACAGGGCGATGGGAAATGGAATAGGCTGAAGCACTATTCAAATATAATCAAATCGATATTTATAATCTTGGTGTTTTCCCATTTTAAATATTCATAGCATATTGGATATTTTTTAGAGCGAGAAAATGTATACCCCCATTTTCAATATTTGTAGAGCTTGAAGCTTCTCTACTAAGACTACTTGTATGCCTGTCTAAATGTCTGTGGCCATACAATGGTTTATTCACGAATTTTCTCGAATTATAAAGTATACGCAGAGGTGGTATATTCAAGAAGGTTCTGGAGTTACGAAGGACTATATATACGCGGGTTTTTGAGTGAGTCGGGGAGTTGTTCAGTATACAGTGAACCGGTAAACAGTTTCAGTATACAGTGAGTGAATAGATAGTGAATATAAATAGTGTTGAAGATAAATTAGGACAATTATTATACCGAGTGTAAATAAATTAGGAAACATTAAGTAGTGTGTATATAAATTAAGTTTATTATAGTGTGTAAAGTGTTTCTTCAATAAATCAATAGTAATTAGCAATAGTGAGCGTATATTTTTATCCCACGGTAAAAAAAGTTCAAATAAATAAGAAAAACATTACAATATTTTATATTTTGCATTAATGATGTTTATTATTTGCTCACTGTTCAATTTTTTTCTTTCAATGGGATAAAAATCGAATATGATTTTAAAAACATGCAGCTTCCTGTGGAAGTGAATCCTAAAATTGCGGTTTGGATTCATATAAGGTTAGGTTGACCTTTTTCTGGAAATTCAAGAGAGCGTACGGATAAGAATGGAATGAAATAGAAACGAACTGAGCTCAATAATTTCGTTTATTACCACACCAGAAAGGAAACTTAGTTGTGAGGATGAAGCCAGCTGATAATAATACAAGTTCAGTACGAAGGACGTTCATTATTTAATGTACCGTAGTAGAATACAGAAAATTATATTATTCCTAGATAATTCACAAGAAATAGTAATATAAAATTTCACAAAATACAGATTTATAACAATAAAAAAGTCCTAAAGTATCCTCTAATAAAAACCAACTGGTGCCATATTTAACTCTTGTAGGTTCCATAATATGTCTCCACCAAATTGCTCTGAATCTACTAGGCCAGTAATGTTTAAATTTAGTACACATATGACTTAAACTAGCTATTTTGATAATGGAGTGAAATGTAAAATGTCAAAGTTTCTCTATATATCTGATATTTTTATCAAAATTTCTTTAAACAAATTTGCTGCTATCCATTTTGATGCATATGACAAACTTTGATGTGGGTACTTAACGAAAAAAACCAAAAACCATCTTGAAATATGGTTTGGAAAGTTTCAAATGCCCGAAAACGAGTGAAAAATTTATCCAAACCGAGCCTTTTAAGCCTAACTCATGACTTATTTGGTGACATTAACAGCTCTCTTGAGAAAAATTTTGCTATTTAACCACTAAAATGAAATTATTATCATCTAATTGAAAAAGAGTCCAGATAAGCGATTTCGCTAATGTAAGTTAAAACGAACAACAGGGACAAACTTTTAATATCGCATGATGAAACAAAATTAATGTTTTGGGTGAAATTAGAAAAAAAAGGAGTGAAACCATTTAGGGAGTAGAAATTGCGAGAGAAAAGAGATTTGCCGAATTACAGGTCGCGGGGGAAGCGATAAAAATGTAAGAAACTGTTTAATGTTACGAAAAAGGAATCGAATGAGATTTCATCTAAATTTTTCCTTTAATTTATACCGACTTTAAATAATCCTTTTAAACGCGGTGCCAGGAAGTTGGATTGAAATTCATTGTCACAACTTTAGCACCTACAATGTTTTGGTCAAAGTGGATTTCACAAAATAAGTAATAAATTTTACGAGCGTAACGTCATATTTAATGGTACTGGTTCCCGTAATATAGTTAACGGAAAAAATTATGTGAATATGCAAACAGCTTTCAATACAGTTGATTATTGGTCCATACTCAGATAACACAAATTACAAATTTCACGAAAAAGACGGAACTACAAGGCCTAAAGCCAATAATGCTAGGAGATGAAGTTACTTCATTTGCCAAAGAAACAAAGTACATTTTAATCAATGGCTTCCATGGAACACACCTTCAAAAGATCACTCAGAAAGCCACCATGACCTTCGGCAGATGTAGCAAAATATGTGTAAACAACTAAAATCTCATCTAATCTAATTCTATGCATTTTTGTACCTGTGCAACCAAAGACACTATTTTTTTCATATTGGCTATGACAGCACAAACCATTTTTTTTTAAGCTAGTCGCATCAACCATGTGGGTTATTAGCGACTCGGTACGTTTTACAGTTTGTGGATTAGTTGTATTTCGGTGAGGTACTTAACTAAAGAGTTTAGATACTTTACAGTCATTTCCTAATAAACTTTTAAGGTTCTGAGGAAGATTATTATTTTGTCTTTGCAGTTTGTACTTAGGGCAGTCAATTAGAAAATGTTTTACTGTTATTTCACATCTGCACAGATCACATTTGAGTGGTTCCGTTTTCTCGAACAGGTACTGATGGGTTAATCTGGTGTGACCTATTCTTAGTCTTGTTAGTAAAACTTGGTGAGGGCGTCTTGCAGGTATCATTTTTCACGGTTTCACTTCGGTTTTAATTTCACGCAACTTCACTTTAGATTCTCGCCACTGACTCTGCCACGCACTAAGCACTTTTTCCTTCACATGGATTTTTATGTCATTTATCGTCACTTCTTGCACTGTTTTTGCACTATCACTTTCAATGGCCTCTTTTGCTTGCTGGTCTGCTTCTTCGTTTCCCAGGATTCCGATGTGGGATGGGATCCACATAAATTGTACGTCTTTGTCAGTTGTATATAGCTCATCTAGTGTTGCTTTTATGGATAGAGAAATAGGATGAGTATCATACATTTTTTTGATAGACTCAAGTGAACTGAGGGAATCGGTTAATATAAGAAATTTGGAGAAGTTTAAACTTTTGGAATGTGTTACAGCTTGTAATAGTGCGTACATTTCTCCTGTGTATACAGTGCTGAGGGGTGAAAGTTTAAAAGTTAATTTTGTGTCAGGAGTAATAACTGCAGCTCCTACTCCATTTGAAGTTTTTGAGGCATCAGTATACATTTGGTAGTATTCTTGATACAGATTTATTTGTGTGTAAAAAGATAGTTTTATGATGACAGAGGGCGTTTCATTTTTTTTATGAATGATCAGGGATTTATCTATACAAGGATGATTGAGTAGTCATGGTGGTGATATGACACTATTTCTGAATGTTGGAGGATTTTCAATGTGGAAGTCAGAGGAGTATTTCCGTACTCTCTCATAGAAAGGTGGGTCTGATCTTTTTTGTTTCTGAAATAGGTTGGGATATTTACTAGTATGTACATTTTCATAGACTGGATGTTCAACTTTTTCTAGGATAGAAGTAGAAAAAGCAAGAGTTTGCATCTGTCTTCTGAGTGATAGTGAAGGTTCACTTAATTCAGCATACAAGCTTTCAATTGGCGAGGTTCGGAACGCACCTGATATAATTCTCAGAGCGTTGTTGTGAATGGTGTCCAGGTTTTTTAATATGTGATTTTTGGTAGAGGCATACACAATGGATCCATAATCTATTTTCGTTCTTATAAGGTTTTTGTATAAAAGGTGTAATGTCTTTTGGTCTGAGCCCCAGCTTCTGTTTGAAAGCACTTTAAGAATATTTATACCATTTTGACAGGATAGTACTAGAGTTTTTATGTGTTCATTCCAGTTTAATTTAGTATCAAAAATCATGCCTAAGAATTTTGCATGATTGACAAATTGTAGTTGTTCACAAAACATTTTGTTCGATACGAAAATGCCGTTTTTTTGTGAACACCAACCTGTGGATATTGGATTTTGTAGTTTCACACAACGTGGGTTGTGATTGATGACATAATAGTATAATTAGGGTCACATATGTCATCATGAAAGTAATGAATGTTTTTCCTGGTATTGATAATGCTATGAAAACTGTAATATACAGTCCTCCGGAGGTGTAAACATTATTATAAGTACGCGATAATAATGGAAGTAAATAATCGACTGTGAGAAATTGGTATCCAGGGACAAACCAATAGAAAGGTGATTGATAAATTTGAAGGTAACACTTTATCAGAGAGGGTATTGGTACATATATTGAGTGTGTCGAATAACTTTCTAAAATGAAAAAACTACAAAAGAGAGATTTATTAAGAGAAAGTGAAGACAAATTATTGTTTCTACCTATATGTAATTAAGAGAGAGAAGGCATGAGGACTGATTTTGAAAAACTGCTCCATTATATTTGTGTATTCATACCTAGGCAAATTTCGCACCAAAACTTTAGAATAGTAATGGCGTTTCTATGACATCACACATCTGTAAATATTTCACAGTTTACAAATTTTAAATTTATTTTGTTTATATACAGTGTGTCCTACGAGGCTTTGGACAGTATATATCTCGGAAATGATTTGAACTACAATATTGAAGTTTGGCAGTTATAAACTGTAGGTATTTATTACACTTTTCAAGCAATCAGCTACTTTGCTACAATGTCACGTTTGTCAACTTTGAAGGTTTCTCTTATACTAATTCGGCGATACCTATTTTTTTGTGTTAGGTACTTTTGGTTCAAAAATCTCGACGTAAGCCTATGGTAACGGAAGATAATATTATTATCATTCTTGCTTATCTCTAAATCAATCCCCATATTTCAAATCGCTGTCTGCAACAAGAATTAGGAATAAGTAAATCTACTATTCAGAGAGTGTTGAAGCAATACAAATATCGTCCTTTCAAAATACATTTAACGCAAGGTCTAACTCTTGCAGATCCACTAAGAAGACTCGATTTCATTGGTGAAATGTCAATTGAAATCGTAGAGGACCCATTTTTCTTAAATAAAATATCGTGGGGCGACGGTAGCCGTTTTCACAACAACGGTATAAGTAATAGACATAGTTGTCACTACTGGTCGGCTGGAAATCCCAAGCGGACGCGAGAAACGCATTTCCAAACTATTTGGGGGATACATTTGACAGGCGAAATGTATTTAGATTTTCTCCAGAATATTCTTCCCCATTTGCCTGACATTCGACTAAATGAGAAAGCTACTAAGTGGTGGCAACAGGATGGTGCAACTCCTTATTTTGCTCACCGTGTAGCGTCACATCTGAATGTGTATTTCCAAGATAGATGGATTGGGAGAAATAGTACAATACATTGGCCGGCTCGTTCACCAGATATAACCCCGTTAGATTTTTTTCTTTGTGGATATTTAAAAGGATTAGTTTATGTTATAGCTCCTAATAATGTAGATGATTTGAAAATCAGAATCACCGCAGCTTGCCAATCTATTACACCAGAAAGTATTGAAGCAGCGCATGCACAAGAAATTTACTCAGAAAATTTGAATGCTGCATTAATGAAGGTGGACATCAATTTGAGCATCAACTGTATTGAAAGCGTAATTGTATTCCAACTCTTTTTGTTTTCAGCTCTCTTTGTTTTTCAAATAAGAGACTTTATAAAAATTAGTTTGTCGTTTCTAAGTAGGTACCTAACACAAAATATAGGTATCGCCGAATTAGTATAAGAGAGACCTTAAAAGCAGTAGAACAATGTACAGGTTGTCTCATTAAAATTTCTGAAAATGATACCACGTGACCCGAAATGTGACATTGTGGCAAAGTAGCTGATTGCTTAAAATCTATAATACTACCCACGGTTTAACTGCCAAATTTCAAAATTTTAGTTCAAATAGTTTTCAAGATATATACTGGCCAAAACCTCGTGGGACACCCTGTATATATATATATATATATATATATATATATAATCAGCACTACAGGCCTTTCTGGCCCTGGGCTTCGAGATCTTTCACCCTCTCTTTCCATTTCCTTCTGTTCCTCGGATCTTGCCATAAGTACTATGTCCTACGCATATGCTAGACATTGATGTTTATTCCCATAAATTAAACCTCTGTTTTTTATGCCACTTTCTCTTAGTATGATCTCTTGAACTAGGTTAAAGAGGGTTGTGGATAATGTCTCTCCTTGTCTCAGACCTTCCTCTATCTTTATTTTGATTACTAATTTGAATTATTTTGTGTGATAGATATAAATTCTATAACGCGTATCATTTAAACGATGCAAAACCAGAAAATACGATAGAAGTATACGGTATGCAGAAGGATGACGTCACACATTTGTGATCGGTGTTTCAGCTAAGATGACTAGGTAATTCTATTTATATTTCCACCGAAATAACTATAATCACAATTATTGTAATAAGAAAATAAGTGATTTTTTTAGAATTTTCGTAATCTATAGACCCCAAAATATATTAAGCTGAAATAAAAATCTTCCAGCGTTTTTCACTAGCTGGAAATAAATGTGTAGCAATCATATAATCTCCCTGTTTGAAAACATAAGATATACGAGTGGAAACAGTTGAAAGTTCTCTTGAAACTTTTCATATAATTTACTTGAAAGGTATTATCGCTCCCAACGAAATGTTTACCGAATGCGGTTCACCACACAGTCTGAAAAAGAATCTACTTAGTCTCACAAAATAATAAAACTCAACAATTTCATATCATACAGCTATTAGTATAAGCCGTAAAATTTACAGGAGAAGTTTTATACTGAGGATCTGGATCTGGAAACACCTTAGACTACCATGGTGTACTTCAGACCACTAGGGTGAAGTAGCATATCATATATAATTGGTATATATGGGTCACAAATTTTGGCGAATTCATAGAAAATATTTTGACAGACATGACACTTCCAGTTTAACTGAAATAACCCAATAAATACCACGCGACCCACTTATAATAAGCAGAAATGTGACATAAATGATTCAAATTTTAAAGTGCATGTACATATATCTCAAAAAGGCTTAATTTTGGATATAAGAAAGTGAACATGAGCTTCCCTATTTGTTTTTGGACGTATATTAGAATGAAAGAGGAAAAATGCTAGTTCTATTCAAAAATATGTAGAAATTTGACAATTGTGAAGTTGAACTTACCATCACTTTTCAACATGTCACCAATCACGTTGACCTTCCTACTAATTAACCCGAAGAGCAATTTTTTTGTTATTGGGGCTGTTCACCTACAGCTGTCAATTTTTTTGGAAAGTGAATTAAATCAATATTTGGAAAAGAGTACATTTCATATATGGAGTATTCTGCACAATGTGTAAATGAAATAACAAAGCTGCTGCTTCGTGTAGATGGTTTCCGACATAAAGATAGAGTAAACGCGTCGTGACACATCCTGTATAGTGCCGGGAATGAAAAATGGACCCTGTTAATTGTCCTCACATAGGCCGCTTTTCTGGCATGTTTTAAATTGGGTTGTTTCCCTATTTCGTAAAAATACTTCCAGCTTGTTTAGAAGTCCTAAATTCATTATGAATGGATAAATAAAACCAACTTGGATAATTGTCAGTGGATATTTTGATGTCTACTGAAAAAAGACGGAACTTTTTGTAATTCGATTCGGCAGGAATACATTCAAACAGGACAGAGATAATGAAGTAATTCTCATAAATAGATTATCCATATCCGTTCCGTTTATCAATACAACAGTTGAAAAAATACTCAATAAACTACCCTAGTGGTACAAAGTATCTGGAATGAAAACGGTATCCCACATATCCCTTATTTTTCGCAGGGTATCTTGAAAAAAGAATCAAGATAGTTCAACTTATTTTTTGCTCGGCAATTAGGTATATTTAACGTTACCTAGGCTGTTCAGTTGTAAAAATACAGAATTAAGTGGAAAAAACATCATGAAAATTGTTGGTTTTGATAGAGATATAAAAGAAGAGTACATTCACGTGAACAACATTTTTAGGGTAACTCATAATACCAATTTTAAGCAATCTCATTAAGTTTATTATCCAATAAAATGAATGACAACTCATTTACTGCTGTACTTGGAAGAAACTCAGCTTTAAATGTTTTAAAATCAATTATTTGATTGCTCCATTATTGGTTAGCGAATTATTGAATCCACTCCACTTTCCTTTGGAAGAATAGTATATTATACACCAAGGTGGTGAAGACTATTACTATTAACCGAGCACCAAAATATAAGGCGCGAGGCTTATAAATGTCAACACCATGGTGTATGTACAATTTTTCCACTACTAGCCAAATTTGAGACAAAAATTAAAAATAATTCACAAACGCACCACAGAAAGCGTTTACCCGTCGTCTGACTGACAAGTACACTGTCAGTTTTCGATAAATTATGAACGTACTCGTTATGTCATCTGTTATTTTTGTTTGAGCGCGAATTTTAAACTAATGGCATTTTTATTCCAATAATTTTATCTTGAAAGGTAATTTTTTCAAGCAGCAAATATGCTAAAAACAATCTCCTAGGTATACAAAATTATGTTGCACAAGTTTTTGTTGAGCTACCATTCCTAAATTCACAGAATATTTGAATTTGTCCATTATTGACCTAGGTTAATAATAGAAAATTATCAACCACTAATAGAGAAATTCAACTTCTCAGTTGGCTAGAAGGAGCAATAATTGTCAACTTCACAGCTAGTAGTGGGAAAACAGTATTAACATGCCAATTTATTAATGAGTATAGTTTAGACAGCTTACACTCACTTTATTATGTACGGACCTAATTTTTTTGATCTCCCTAAAAAGCCAAACTCCTTTTTATAATTTACAGATTTTTATCGGTATCTTTATAGACAATCTAGGGCTTAAATATTAAAGTAGCAGTGGAAGCACTGTTCATTAATTAAACAAGACTGTGGTTTACTTTTCCACGTACATATTCCCTCGAAAGAATGAGCACAATGTGTACCATTTTTTTGTTCCAAATTGAAAAAAAAATATTCTACAAAATATATTTTCACATAACTTCATTTGAAATTACTTCTTCTCATTATGTTCGAGATCTTTTTAAAGTAGTTAATGCACCAAAAATTTAATGAGCGTATATTTGTCACCCACAGTAATAATTTGTGAGAGAATGTTCCATTCAATGTTTAAATTTTTTTTTGGTCTTTGTCGCTTTCGGATACTATTCTGTCGTTAAATCCGAAATCCCTTGGAGAGTTTTTGCCAGACTGAGAGTAAAATTGCGAATATTCAGTGAACAGAAATAATAGCGAGACACAGAGATGACAGAATGACAGATGGGTATCACCAAAACTAAGCAGATCTCTTTATAAGCCGTACAGCATTGTCTATTTTGATACCTTCTTGTTTAATGACCTTTATGATTGTATTTACTACGTATATGACAAAAATCTCAAAATACAGAACACATTTTCAGGTTAACTTTTGATCTTTTACAGAAAATACATTTTATTATTCTTTTTAACGTCACATTCCAAGTCAACAGCAATTATTAATATGATTGAGGGTGATGTAAATATATTTCTGTATCAGATAGATTGTTAGTTATCAGGAATAGAGTAATGTACAGGGTTAGTTAAAGATTCTTATAATCAATAACATATAAAATATAATACAGGTGTCAGCTTACTTTTTTTTGTGGATATTATTAAAATCAACATTTTAATAGACTTACAAGCCTGCATGCCTTTAATATGGAATATTTATAAGTAGGTACGTCTGAATATTTACATATTTATTTTTAAAAATTAATTATCCAGTTGATCCTTTATAGAATTCTGTTGAAATTCGTAATGGTTATTTGATGTGGCAGTCCCTTATGCGGATTATTAAGTTAATGGAAATACATTTTGCTGAAAAATTACACTGTATCTCTTGCGACAGCGTATCATTTTTCAATTGAATTCTATCTATATCAAAAGCATACATATCTTGTGGAAGTTTGTATAGGTACAATATAAGGTAATTCATCATACGTATGGTATCGTCTAGATCCATTTGTATGGTACGGGCTCGTCCCGAAAAATACAAACCGGTAAAGACAAATGACAAAACTTTTGGAGGATTCTTATTACTATTGTACAGCAAATCCGTGGAGTGATAACACTAGTACATCAATTTTCAGAAAAAATTTGGTATTTAGTTATAGGGGAGATTATGTTGGAAATCATCAGTATTACTCAAGGATGAAGTTCATTATTATTCAAGAAAAAGGAAAGATCCGATAACAATGTAAATCGACTTTATCACCAGATCCTAGCACACCAAAATCTATAAAAATCTTGCGATTTGGTTCCATAGTTAAAACTCACTCTCTATGTCCCGTAAAAAACTCTTTTCTGTCGTTCGTTTACCGTTCCTGTCCTTTTTATTTCATTTTCAATAGCAATTTAGTCCTTTCAATATTTTCACACTGTCACATGACAGTTTTTGGAAAAAATGCGCATTTAAAAAGACAAATTGACATGTCCAAGAGTTTTTCTCAACACGCCCTCATTTATTAGTTATTGAATTTATTCCATATATATGTTCCACACAGTATATACGATCTAAACAGCCATCAGAAGACCCATGCTACATATTATTCCGACATTCCTTTTTGCAAAATCATAATACCTTTTTAATTAGCAACACACCTACGCACTTTATCATCAAGTCGATACGGAGCAGGGATGGAATAAAATTATCGGAAAAGCGTTGGAGTAAGTGTACTGAGCTTTTAGAAGATTATACTGAAGAGTAGAGTCATTTTTAGAATATTTGTTCCTAATCCGATTACTTTCGACAGTTCTATTCAATCTGGTTCTAGAAAGTATAATAAGAGACACCTTAATAGATCCAAGAGAGATAATATATTATAAAAAGTGCCAAATGATAGCATATACAGACGACATCGCAATTATAACAAAATCACAAAAAGAGCTGAAGCAAATCTTTAGGAATCTGGAAAATAGATCGATACAGTACGGCGTTTATATATTAATGGAAAACTAAATATTTAGAAATGTGTGCGGGGAAAACACGACAATAGATATAACTAGCAATGGTAAAAACTATTCGTTTCAAAAAGTTGGTGAAAGAATATCTGGGAGTAACAGTGACAGATGAAAGCGATGAAGATGTGGAAATTGACAAAAGGATAATGAAAGCCAGCAGAGCCTTGAGAGCTCTAGAAAATATGATAAAATCAGAATTATTAACAAAAACAACAAAAATTGAATAGATGAGGCTTTTACTAGATGAAGATCCGTACTAAACGATGAGATAAAACACTTTAGTTTCTTTAAAACTTCATTATATTTGAACTTATATATTCGTGACGCGTTTCACTAACACAGTAGCTTTCTTAAGAGTGTTAACGTCACGAATATATGTTGAAATTGGTTCAAATATAATGAAGATTTAAACAAACTAAAGTGTTTTATTTCATCGCTTAATAACAACAAAGAGATCATACTATACAAAACAATTATACAATCTACCCTGTTACACGGAAGTGAAGGATATTAAATAGAAAGAATAAAAGTAAACTAGAGATGTGCAAACGAAAGATTTACGGAGGAATTAAGGATGCGGAGTGATGGAGTAGAAGAACGAAGGTGTGTGAAGAAAATGCTTCATGGAGGTGAAAGAGGTAAGAAAAAATGGGGACGACCAAGGAAGAAATGTTAAAGAAGACTTGAAACAGTTATAAAGAGAGGACTGCAATAGAATTGCAAACAGTTAGGAAAAGGGGACAGGAATAGGATTGCAAGGGGTCGAATGGAGAAATATAACAAAAAATTAGAAGCTATGGGCCTCTATAATCATCTAAATAAATTTTTTTCAACTCACCCATTACCCTCAGCTGGATAATTCCGTCGGGTTCAGGTCTGCCGTTTATAAGACAAATGTAATCTCCAGTGTCCATCGCCAACACAGGATGTATGGTTAGACCGTAATCTTTTGCTAGTGATATGCGATGTTGCTCGCTGTATACGGTTAAGGAGCTTTTGGAATATTCCAGAATTTTTTTGTCGTGATTGAGTGAGATCCATTGTAGACTGTTGACCAAGGAGTGCTCGTTGGCCCCAGGACATTGTAACGATTGATTTTGGTAAGCTCTCACTAGGATTTGTTCTGTTGGTATTGTTGAGCTATCTGTGAACAAAAATAGACAATTATAGTAAACAACCGCTTTAAAGTACCGGAGATATTAAAAATTACTCATTTGCGCGTAAGCATGCGCATTTCTTTGAAAGTACAGTTATTGCATATTTTTTCTAATTGGTAATTACAATCAGTTGGGCACACCTTAATTTGCTCAACGGGATTTCAAATCAATATATTTGCATTTATGGATTATAAATGTATATTTTTGGTGATATGAGTTTATTTCTACCTAGTTACAGAATTCATAAAGGTTGACCTAAAACGACGCTAAAATTTTTCGTGTGTGTTTGTTTTTGTACCTCGGAGGCACATTATTTTAATTATCGTTTTATATTCACCGGTGGTGTCCCATGGTCTGAATGTGGAAATGAATTTCATTGTAATTTATTTCAAATTTCGTAATAACAGACTTTTTGAAATTTATTTAATTATTTTCCAGTTAATAACCCATAAACAAATATTTTCAACTGAAATATCAAACTGTTTTGAAATTACTTAATATGCTTATTGCTTATGCTTTCTGATTTTGTTTTTTTTTATGAAGAATAAACATAAACTAGTTATGGTTATACTGCCATTTTAAAGTTTTTATGTCGAATAACGTTTAATTTATATTTTTGTCCACGACCACCTAATAATAAGTCAATATTTTACCTCCTAACTAAAGGTATATGGTACCCATATATCAACTGTCGTGAATTATGGTTCATAATACTCTGTAGTGTATTATGGTTTATAATTCACGACTAGAGATGGGGGTACAATATGGAATAAACTATTAAATCTGTGTATTTTGTTCAGGAAATTTGTTTCTGACATATATTGTGTCTATAAAATATTGTAATTTTTAGTATTGATACTTTTCATAACGATATTTTCCAATATTAAGTATTTTAAAACAATACATTTATAACGGTACGTTGTATTGATATATGTCAAATTATTTGAAGTAGCTGCCACAACATTTTGAGGTTAGTAATATGCCAAATCGCTACTGACTTTTATTTATTAATAAATAAATTAAGTGTCGTGGACAAAGTATAGTATTCTACTCGCAATTTATGGCCATAATTCACTTGGGTGACTTGCGCCCCTCGCCTGCGGCTCGTGACGCAAACGTCACCCATCGTGAATTATGGCTATCATAAATTGCTCGTTTAATAATATACTACTGTCCACGACTATTTGATAATTTTAACATTTTACGTTTACCAGTATAATGACGTACATTATTCACCAGTGAATAATAGGTGTATATAATGAAAAGGTCACATGACACATGTCATTATATTGAAGATTATTTTTTAAACTATACTATCAGCCAATCGTGATGCGAACAAAATTCACATCGACCAATAGCAGCAAAATTACACTGATAATTTGTTAGTAGCAAATTATAGCGATAACTTTTTCACGTTGTTTGATTGGATCTTCGTTTGAACGAATGACGTACCGGACATTTTTTGTCAGTGTCATTTTTATTTGACGCTAAACGGTTAACCTGTTCAATAAAGATACTTACATATTTGTTTAACACTTTGCGAAATGGTTTAAAAAATAATCACGCTGAATTAAATTCGTGGTAATAATTTTTTCAACTAATTTCAACTAGATTAGCAGAACCATATCTCACTTTGCATCTTAAAATTGAATGACAATAATATTTAGGACGATTTTTGTATGCATAAAACATTGTAGTTCTGAAATTTCTTCTATAGAAACATAACTGAGAGAATAAAGTGGTAAATATTTGGAAGTGGAGCTTGCTATAATCGGGCCGAAAATTGTTTTTAACGTTTTTCATTAATAATTACCAGTCAAGAAAAACCAGATGAGGTTTGACTGATAATATGTGATTTTGATTGAAGATATTTTAAAATGTTCTGGCGAAACCGAATTGTGTGCAAAATATGTATAACAGCTCACTAGGTAGTTTGAGCGAACGTATACAATCATAACTTGTTAATTTATCGAATTTATGATATGTATGATATATGTGTGAAATATTATTTAAATTGGTTATTATCCAAATAACCAATTCTACGTGTTGACATTACGTATAAATCCCTGTAGACCCTGTTATTGTATCACATTACTAGAAACAAATTTTCACATCACTTATTCAGCGGTTGAAATTATAATTATAATTGCTTTAGTTAAACATGAACTTTTTTTGACAAACAGTAATCCTGCCAGGAACCATCGGTTATAGGCAAAACGAGAAATGTATTATCGGCTTTTGCTATGTTCAACTGTTTTTTGGTCGTTTTGGCCGTTTTGATTGCTTTTTGGAACCTTAGAACATAAAACAGACAGGAAGGAGCATTTACCAAATAAGTTTGCGTCCAAATAGGTGGTTGCAAATGGCGAATAGTCGTTTCCGTTTTGACAGTGGAGTACTGTTTGTATAGGGTATGGGATATATAAGATTTTAAAATTGTTGCTTATTGAAATGTATTAAATATATTATGTTTTACTATAAGCTGTCCTGTACAAACAATATTGTCTAGGAGCAACGAAAATACGAATATAGAATGATACGTCTGATAATACTTTCGTTTAAACTTATTTTCACTAAAAAAACTACATAAACAATATACGTCAGTAGATCTCAATTGCCACAAAAGAACTAACCAGAAGAGGAATTTCTGGCAAAAACATAACCATCTGCACTGATAGTAGACAAGCCCTATTAGCCTTGAACAGACAACGTGTTATATCGAGTCTAGTACTAGAGTGCCACCAAGATTTAGCTGACGCCTCGGCAGATAACGATATTATCCTGAGGTGGGTTAAAGGGCACGACAGAAGTAAAGGAAATCGCACTGCTGATTCTTTAGCCAGGGAAGCCGCTGGACTAAAAATTCTAGGATCCAGTGACACCTACGGCCTAACGACTTCGACAATTGCGGAACTAGCCAAACGTTACACCCATGCTCAATCCCTTAAGAGATGGGATGGAATCAAAGGATCCAGTCTTGCCAGGATCACCCTGGGCGACCCTGGAAAGCTGGCGCCGAAGAAATATTTGGCGATGACCAGGAAAAACCTACGTTAAACAGTAGGATTTCTGACTGGCCACTGTCAACTGAGGAAACACCTCCATGCTATGGGGCTAGTGGACACACCTCTATGCAGGATGTGTGAACAGGAAGATGAAACTGTCAGGCATGTCTTATGCGAGTGTCCGGAGTTATCGTCAATAAGAGTGTGTGTTCGGTGAGTCTTGGCCTACACCTGCCGATATAAAGGAGATGTCTCCCAGTGACCTGTCCACCTTCCTGAGAAGGACAGGATGGACAATGACCTAGGAGGACAACTCCTCGGGAGGATGTACAATGGGTCACATGTGGCCTAAGTGCTGTGAGCCTACACACTCACCCTCCCTACTCTACAGATACAGATACAGAGAAGCTCGATATTGTTGCCATCTTTGTTGTCATTGAGAAAAAGAATTCCAGTATGGATTCCACGTCCAGTCCCGGAAAGGATAGAAAACATTTTAGACATGCAAAGTACTTGAAATTTGAGAGTACTCTCTTCACCACCAAGGTGCAAAACCTTGGTGAAATGTGAGGTGGCCACATAGGATTTAACGCTGTTTCTGTTAGAGGAAAACATATAGACGCGGCCATGGAAGAACATTGAAGAGGAGGAAACAGCCTCTCACATTATCTTCGAATGTGAAGTATTATTTTATTGGTGATATAGACGCCTAGGACTAGACTATCCAAGAGGGGATTTCTACAAGAAGAACCAAGTCAAAATACTGTTGATCCTGACAAGGGCTGCTGGTCTGTATATATATATATATAAACGGCACAACAGGAGCACAAAAAGACTAAAGGCTGAGGTGCCGAGGAATCTAAGCCTTTAAGCCTTATGCTGGAACAGTGAACCATTTTTCAGTTATTGAAGTAAATGGTCCAGAATCCTCATAGTATTCTCCAAATCATTCGTTCGTAGCAACTAAATAAAGCAGCTTGCTCAAATTTTACAGTAGTCCATTGATAGATGGCAGTTGACAAGAGCAGTGTTGCATTTAAAGTTACTGCACAGGAAATTCAAAAGGTCAGAAGGTATATCAAGTGAAAACTACAAGTCTTAGTTGAATTTTGAGAAGTATACACTTCATAAACTTTTCCACCCCCCTAAAATAACATATTTACATTGTGAGATGATTTCGATAAAACTAATTTGCTTGTCTGAATAATCCAATTTAATGTATTAATAGAAAAATGTTCATCAAATTATTTGTAATTTCGTGATAAAAACGGAAGGGCACATTATTTTGTACAATATCGTGATCTAGCACGTGATAATTGTTTGGTTTGATACTTTTGAAACAATTAGTTCTTCGGTTTCCGTGCTTAAATATTATTTCTCTGATAATTTCAGACATCTGCACGCATCGCCCGCCTATAAATACGTTAACAGTGGGAGTTGTTAACACCTTTATTGGAATTTGATAATTCTGGATAGTTTTAACAAAGAACATTTCTTTTTTTTGTGGATTATCGTTTGTTGGTCCATTTCGCGGCCAGATTACACACATTACGTGTACAATTGCTTATAGTTTTAGTGGGATATTTAACGTTTAACTTGTTAATGAAAATCGCACTTCAAACATTGTATCTTTGTATGATGTATAGCAATACACTTGCTGTAAAAGCATTATTATATTACAATTATATCCGTTTAATGAAAGAACCGACAAACACGCTATTGTAACAGCAAAATGGTATTTCCCTGCAATTTCTAGGAACTCATTATTGTGATCTCGCATGTGTTAATAGTGATACGATGGTGTGTAACTAATTAAACGTACGTATATAATTATTATTCTACATAGAAGTCATGATTGCATGGCGTTACACAATTATTGCCAAGAAAATTACAATTTTTCTTTATATAAAGCAAAAATACCGAAGCTGTCAACTAGATTTCCCATCACTATGAGTAATTTTGTCAATATTCGTTGCTTTGCCCTTATACAAAAAATCCTCCGCTCTTATAACCGTTGGTTTAATTGAAATATTTCGTTTTTCTTTCACCAAAATATTTCCACATTGCGAACGAAGTTTCCAGCAATCAGTCCTTACTGGATTTTAGTTTGTAAAACTTATTTCGTTAATACGTAGTCAAACTCCACTTAATACTGCTAAATCTCTTACTATAGCTCGTAACATATTCACTTGCATATGCTTTTAAGCTGATACATATTTAAAGTGGACTGGAAGTCAATATGAACAGTAATAAGAAAAAATATACAAATAATAAATGTGGTAAGTGGATGTACTGTTGAAATTATAGATCAATATACCATTATTTTATGCTTTTATGAAAGTTTGAGTCTCGGAATAATACTATGGATGACTCAAAACCGTAAAAATACATTTCGTTTGGTATTGAAAATAAAAACATTTCACTCCTGTTGAATTGTTTACAACTAATATGGTCAATACATCCAATAGACGGAAGTAACTGTATAGTTTATTGGAAATAGAATTATAAGTAGACTGTGTACATCAAAAGTACAGTTAGACAATTTGGAGGAACCCCACCTACTATAGAATGGCTGTAAACTAACATCTCCCTTGCCGACCGTTTTATTCGTGAAAATTAAATAAATAACTAGTTGGAGAAACTTTTAGACAAATTTGAATTAGAGGATCTTATTTCAAATCAAAATCGATTTTAAAATTCGTTTTAGTTGGCCGATTTTATCAAATATACCTATTGAATTTACAGATTTTTGAACATTGCCAAAAATTATATGAAATGGAATTGTTTTATTCAATGATTGTTAAAAGTTATTATTATTTTCAACATATTGGAGTGGAATAGGATATTTGTTTTAACTATGGATTTTTTTGATATACCAGGGCCGATTACCATCGCCTTTATTTAATTTAATTTGAAAAATAATACCATATTGGTTCCGAATTATAGACATTTTGTTACTTAGCTATTATAAGGACACCTTTACAAATAACTTTTGACCGTATACATACACTTCTTTAATTATAAAATGGAAGCAAAGTTCTGTATCTGTAGAGTAGGGAGGGGCTCGCAGCACTTAGTCCACTTAGGCCACATGTGTACATCCTCCCAAGGAGTTGTCCTCCTAGGTCATCGTCCATCCTCTCCTTCGCAATAAGGTGGACAGGTCACTAGGAGACATCTCCTTTATATCGGAAGGTGTAGGCCAAGACTAACCGAACACAAACTGTCTTTTATTGACGGGTCGATCTCTTCTTCTCCCTCCTCCTATTGACGATAACTCCGGACACTCGCATAAGACATGCCTGATAGTTTCATTTTCCTGTTCCCACATCCTGCATAGAGATGTGTCCACTAGCCCCCCATAATATGGAAGTGTTTCTATAGTTGACAGTGGCCAGCCAGAAATCCTACTAATAAACGTATGTTTTTCCTGGTCATCGCCAATTCACAGGTCTACAAAAAAAAAATCCAAAAAATTGTTTGAAATTTGATAACTGACTTTTATGTACTTTCCAGCGCTGATTTCAAAAATGCAATTCGTTTTTTTTGTCACGTCAGGTTTTCTTACAAAAAACATTTTTCACATTTTTCCAAATTTATAACATTTCATTTTATTTATAAATCATGTTCTAAACTACGTTTCCAGTACACTTATATTCCTCTTTAAGCTTATAAGTCATGATAATATCGTTTTCTCTTGCTGTTGAAGCTTCTTTTCTGGCTTTTCCAGCTGTGAACTCGTTGAGGATCATCTCTTCTCAACATCCAGCAGTAGTCCGCTATCATGTTGACGTTCCATCTACCTTGGTATCTTTCCATTTCCTTCATGTCCTGGTGGAATCATTCACCCTGCTCTTCACTTACATCAGCAAGGTTTGCAGGGAAATAGTCAGGATGTGAGTGGAGAAAATCAACTTTATTGCTCATATTACAACCAAGTTTCTTAACGTTGTCGAGCATGTCTGCGACGATTGTCTTGTAGTTTGGATCTTTTTTGTTTCCTAGAAAACCGGTAACAACCAATTTAAAAGATGTCCACGCTGCTTTTTCTTTTGTTTCCATTGTGTCCTCAAAGTTGGGATGTCTCATTAGTTTTCTAATGTCTGGTCCGACAAAGATTCCTTTCTTCAGCTTTGCCTCGGATAAACCAGGAAACTGTCCACAAAGATATCTGAAACATTCTCCTTCTTTTGGCAATGCCTTGACAATCTGCTTTTCTTCAGGCCCAATTTAATGTGGAGTGGTGGAAGTAAGACCTTTTTGGGATCCACATGGCTTTCCCTCTTAACATTCTGAACCCCAACCTGTAAGGTTTTCCTCCAATCTTTTTTTATGTAGTGATTTGTTCTGTCTCTGCTGTCCCATTCACAGAGAAAGCAAGGAAATTTTGTATAGCCACTTTGTTGACCAAGCAGCATTGAAACCACTTTTAAATCACCACAAAGTGTCCATTTGTGGTCTGAGTAGCACAGTTTGTTTAAAACCAGTTCAAGGTTTTCGTAGCATTCTTTTAAGTGAACCGAGTGTTCAACTGGCATAGGAAACAGGCACTTTTTCAAGGAGCAGCACGACAGACAGGCACTGACATGAAATATGTTCAGTGAGGCAGTAAGTGGATGATGGAGGGTGAGAGCAAAGACAAGCACTGTCATGAAAATACTACTGGCTTCTCCTGATTACCATTTATTCTACGTATAGGTCATGTAGTGTAAAAATTGCTTGCAACTGAAAATACATTATCGTTTTTTTAATACGTTTTGAAAGTACTTTATGCTCAATAACAGTTACTGGAGATCCAAAATACCAAAATTCAAACTCACTAGAGTACAGAGATATGTATGAAAATATCGAAAAAAGCTAAAACTATACAAGCAGTTTGTGAAATAACTGTACGTGATGGATTTTTTTAAAATTTTTTTCTGAAATCAGCATTGAAAACAACATAAAAATCACTTATTAAATTTGAAACAATTTTTATGTCGCAGACCTGTGATTATTTATTCGGTGCCAGCTTCCCAGGGTCACCCAGGGTGATCCTGGCAAGACTGCATCATTTGATTACATCCCATCTCTTGAGGGATTGGGCATGGGTGTAACGTTTGGCTAGTTCCGCAATTGTCAAAGTCGTTAGGCCGTAAGTGTCACTGGGTCCTGAAATTTTCAGTCCAGCCGCTTTCCTGGCTAAAGAATCGGCAATGCGATTCCTTTACTCTTGTCGTGCCCTTTAACCCACCTCAGGATAATATTATGATCTGCCGAGGCGCTAGCTAAATCTTGATGGCACTCTAGTACTAGCCCCGATACAACACGTTGTCTGATCAAGGCTAATAGGGCTTGTCTACTATCAGTGCAGATTGTTAAGTTTCTGCCAGAAATTCCTTTTCTGGTTAGTTCTTTTGTGGCAATTGAGATAACAGCTAGTTATGTTTGAACCACGCTGGTATTGTTTCCCATTCCCCACTTAATCCTTAGGCTTAGTGCTCTGGAATAAACCTTCTTTCATTTCTGAGCCATCTGTATATAGGTATGCGTATTGAATTGCAAAGAAAAGTTATAGAAAGTTGTTTTTAGAAATTAAAAGGTTTAATATGGTAATTGTTAAATGCGGAATTGATTGTGCTAAGGTTTCACATATCACGCTACACTATGCAGTTTCTTGAATAAAAACTTCCAAGATATTCACAATTAAGTGCAAAAATAATAACTAAAATGGTTTTAAACACATTATAGCTGAAACAGTGAAATTTTATAGCTCGGCTTCGCCACAAACTACGCCATAACATGGACAAACCATCAGTTAGTTCTGAGTAATATGTTTATAGACCGATGGCATGTGTTCGTGCTAAACTAGAATTTCACTCCAAATTTTCATTTGGTTATTGTTTACAGGTGCAGTCTAGATAATAACATCATATATGGCCGCTTTTACATCGTGTAGAATTGCCCCGACAATTTGAAACCTGAATTGAACAGTAAAACCGACAGAACGCTGATTAAATATTAAAGTCAATATAAAACCGTGAAAATCCTTTTGGAAGATTGTTTGATCTTTTTAAAGAGATAGCGTCATCAAAAACAGAATGAGGGTGAAAGTTTAATAACGTGCTGCTACGTTCTACACAGAAAAAAGTATACATTTCTTTTAGCGTCGATTAGCAATAGCCTTATTCTACTTTTTTTTCACATAAAACTCGATGGTTAAAATGGCTTCCATTTAAAATAATTAAGCCTACACGTGTCATGGTCTACCGGTCTATTACTGATCCAAGCCTGTGAACTATAAAAATAATTTCATGGTTTGACAGTATTTTTCACCATTTTTTCCATTTGACGTTTAAAACTATTTCACAATTTACGGTAAGCAGAATAGAGCAAAAATATAGAGAATTAATGGTGAAGTATACAGAAAAGCAGGGTACACCAATAATTAATTAAAATATTCAACTAGACACATCTGTATCTGTATCTGTAAAGTAGGGAGGGTGAGTATAGGCTCACAGAACTTAGGCCACATGTGACCTATTGTACATTCTCCCGAGGAGTTGTCCCCCTAGGTCATTGTCCATCCTATCCTTCCCAGGAAGGTGGATAGGTCACTAGGAGACATCTCCTTTATATCGGCAGGTGTAGGCCAAGGCTCACTGAACACACACTCTCTTATTGACGATAACTCTTGACACTCGCATAAGACATGCCTGACAGTTTCATCTTCCTGTTCACACATCCTGCATAGAGGTGTGTCCACTAGCCCCATAGTATGGAGGTGTTTCCTAAGTTGACAATGGCCAGTCAGAAATCCTACTAATAAACGTAGGTTTTTCCTGGTCATCACCAAATATTTCTCCGAAGCCAGATTCCCAAGGTCGCCCAGGGTGATCCTGGCAGGACTGCATCCTTTGATTCCTTCCTATCTCTCAAGTATTGAGCATGGGTGTAACGATTGGCTAATTCCCCAATTGTCGTCGTCAGGCCGTAGTTGTCACTGTGTCCTAAAATTTTTAGTCCAGCCGCTTCCTTGGCTAAATAATCGGCAATGCCTGTCGTGCCCTTCAACTCACCTCATGACACAATTTTGTCGGCAGTAGAAAATCCACACTGAATAGTGTGATGATTATCTAGGAAGTCTTCAGTATCAAACATTTTTTAAAAGAAAATACCAGCCTTATGAAGTACATCTCATCCATGAATTTACTATTAATTTACTGAGGACGAATTTGACCGAAGAGCTGAATTCTGCCTGTATGTGATGAGCCAAAATAACAATTTAATTGAATTTTTAAACGAAGCAACGTTTTATTTAAACGGTCCTGTTAACTGGTCGGAACACCCGCTATTGCTTTGATGAAATTACAACTTCCAAATACTTCAAAAAACCAACGTATGGATTGGTATTGTGAGAAAAACAATTATTGTTCCATATTTTTTTATGAACATTCAACAGGAGCATTATATCTGGATTCCCTACAAAATACATTAATTCCTGATCTGATCCAGCTTTTTCCTAATATTCAGATACCCACTAATTTAGACCGTATAATCTGGTTTCAGCAGGATGGCGCACCGCCACATTTCGCAGTAACTGTGCGCAATTTTTTGAACAGAACTTTTTCTCAACGGTGGATAGGAAGAAGGGGACAAGTGGAATGGCCCGCTTTATCACTTGATCTAAGTCTTTCATACTTCTTTTTATAGGGTTATTCAAAATCCAAAGTCTACACAAACAGACCAGGAAATAACCGTCAACTGCGAAACGAATTGGAAGAAGAAAAACAGAACATAGCACTCGCTAAGCTACAGAATGTTAGAGGCGAAAGTAATGCCCTGTTCAATAATTGTCTAACGATCAATGGTAAACAATTTAAACATTTATTGTAAATTTTGTTTTGTTTGTTTTCGTTAGTGTATATTATTATAGTATAGTAATTGTATAACTATGTAATTTCATTCAATAAACAATTTTCATAATTTTTTTTGCATTTTTGCCCATCCACTACCAATTTGAACCAACGTGTTATACATCACCATTTATATTAGATTCTAATTTGAAAAAATAGTAAATTAAAATCGACCTTTTTCGGAAATTTCTAATTTTATTGTTTACTCATCTAATAATGTTGACGTGTTTTCTCCACTTGTGGCATTGTAATATATTCATTTCAGGAATAAATAAAGATTCATCTCTCCAGCTATCTATCTCAATTTTCGATCGTTTCATATACAATTTACATGGGTATTGTGTTCAACGGTTAATTTAAATTTATTTTGAAATGTGACAGTGAAATAATCATGGTTTACTTTTTTATCGAAAGTAATTTATTTATTTATTTCTGATAGCATGACAGCTTTATAGTAAGTTAACCATGACATAAGATTTACATCTTAAGCCACATTAGTAAAAATTTATGTTGTGTGTGAGAATAAATGCGTATAAATTTATGCTAGTGTGAACGTGTTCGCTACGTAAAAGGCCCCGCAAAAATTTTCGCCGCAGCCTACACACGCGATCCGTGGCTTGTCGGTTTTAATTCAGACATCACAGAGATTTGTGTCGAAACATCGTTCTAGTGTAGACGTACTTTCCGCGAAAACCAAGATTGTGACGAATATATTTCCACCATGTCTGATTCAGTGATATTAATGAAGAGAAAATGTGCCGCTTTCATTGTTATGACCGCATTTGATTAAGAATAAAAAGAGGAATCAGTCAAAAAAACAGACCCTATTGGATTAAGCATTTATATCAAGATTACTTCCTCCCAAGCGTAACTTTTTTTGTTTTTATTAAAATGCTATTTATCCTTTGGATCCCACAAAATACGTTGATTTTGATTTTGTTGAACGTCGTCTTTATTGAGAATCATTTTACCAACTCTACAAACTAAAAACCGCCACACACGTGCTGATCGTAGCTGCACATCGCACAACGTAAATATTTATACTGACAGTTTGCCGAATTAGCGTCGAAAATATTTGTGCCGAACGCTACATTCAACGTACAACGTAATTTTTAGAACTTTAGTTCTTCACGTTAGGTTGGAGCAGCCGGAGGTCGCGGGGCAAAAGATCTGACCGTTACGTTACGTTGCTGCGTTATGTGCCTCAAGCGCGAGCGCTCTCTCCTCAGTCTCTCTCCCTCCGTTTACGAAGCAGTGATTCATAGGCTTCAGAGCTAGTCTCTCGGCGCAAAATGTTGATTGTCAGCATACATTGTATTATTAATTACAGTTAATAGTTTTCTAGCTTCAATATGAATTAAATTATATAGTTTTTATAAATTAGTGAAAGTGTTTAGAGTGTATAATATAACATAAGTGCAAAGTGAATATTATGGAAAGTGAGTTATGAAATCAAACAATTTTATTTTGTAAAATCTACATTGTAATTAAACATAAAGTGACGCGTTTCGCTAACACAGTAGCTTTTTCAAACGTTGGAGGTATAATGAGAAACTTTCAATTTATACAGTGCCTTAATACTAAATTATACGGAAATTTAACAATAAAATTATAATCTATTTACAAGGAAATGAAAAGAATTTGTCTAAATATGGAATTAACTAAAGAATTTAACAAGTTTACCTGGAAACTCATTCACAACCATACTACAGGAATCTTTCTAGGTAAAAAGGTTTAATAATGGAGAATTGTTAATATCAAGTTGGTCGTTAAGAAGATTATCTGAATATTTGTTTTTATTTATCTCTAGGGCTTCTAAAAGATTTAATTTGAATGATTTAGTTTCTATATGCAAAATTTTAAAATTTGAATCGAAAGAGTGTTGTTTTGCTAATAAATGATTTGAATAGTTGGAATCTAATTTTTGATTGTCATAACTACGTTTGTGTTCTGAAATTCTAGTTTTAAAATTCCTAAAAGTTCTACCTATATAAATTTTATCACAGTCGTCATTACCACATTTTAATTTATAAACTCCTGATTTATTTAGTTTTGAAGATTTGGATTTGTTTAAAATCTCAAAATTTCTAATAGATATAATTTCCAAATATTGTTCATTCAAACCTCAATTTTCAATTAAAAACTCAACAGAACTAATTAATAATATTCAAGATATAAAACTAACTCACTTGTTTGATTTCATAACTTACTATGGATCTACATCAAGTAATAGCCTCATCTATTCAATTATGGAAAGTACTTCGAGTGGAAGTGAATCAACAGAAAAACAAAATGGCAATAAGTAAGTTAACAAAATTTATATCATATGTTTTATAATTAATACTACTGTATATTTTTGTTAAATAAAGTTTCATCCAGAGTAAAATAAATTCTTATATTAATATGTGTATTTATTTATTGATTCTAAAAATTTGATTATTGCTTATATAAGGAACTAAAGTTCTTACTGTGTGTCCTGCGACACGTTCTTCAATTTTTACTAATAGGACACGGCTTTGGTAGAAAAGATGTCTATATGTTTAAGAAGATGACATATAAAGTTTTTTAAGCGGTATAACTCCTATTTTGACATTTGACATGTCGTTGGAAAGAGCTTTATACATTTTAATTGATTTTCAACAACTTATACTGTGTTTGGAACTCTTGCAAATGAGTGTTAAAGTAGTGAGCTGTTATTTGAAAGTTTTGGAATGATAAATATTCAAATTCCATCAAAAACATGATCCTTTGGTCCTCGTTATTTTTTATTTAATTTCAAATTATTATAAGCACGTTATTGAATGAAAAAAACACCTTTGACATCCATATAATATATAAATTTATACAGATTAACTCCAACGCAACATTGTAAATTATTTGATGTTTGATCTTCTATACAAGCAATATTATGCACTAATTGCTCATGTTTTCATTCATTTTACGCAGTTATTTTGTGAAAAAAACAAATGTGGGACTATAACCTTTTAAATTAATATCAACTAACAAGATAAATGAGTCATATCGAAAAGTTTGGATTATTTAGACTGGAGACTGGATGTATAAAACAAACAGACCTCCACACCTTAGTTCGTGGTGAAATTCGTTTGTCTCAAAAAATAATGTAATGATTTTGTAACTTTTACTATCTATAACACGGCAAGGAATTATGCAGAAAATTTGTCAATAAAATTTGCTGTATGAGAAGACTAAAAACTCTTGCTAAAAATTTAGAACACGTTCTACATTCCCCAGGCAACATTTTAATTTGTAAACTTACCAACAACAAATTGCTGCAACACCCAACGTAATCATAATATAAGGTTAATACACGCTTGTTTGCTTACAGTTTATTCCCGTTTCGAATAATTCCAACATTATCATATTTCCAAATAAATTACAATAAATTCCGGGTGTTAAGTAGGTACACAGTACTTATGTGTAGTAGAATTAAAAAAGATTTTACGTCAAAAACCAAGGAGAAATGTCTGTATACAATAAAATGTAATGTCAAATAGGATATTTTAACTAACGCCACCAATATTTTATTGAAGTATGAATTCATCATAACTAGATATTATACTGGAATAAAGATTTTTGTAGTTTTGAGCCTGAATATATCATTGATTGTCTAGTTGTCGAATTTTTGCGCGCGTTGTGAAAGGAGGCTAGACGGATAAAATTCTTACCAAAAGTTGTCACGACACTTTTTGATATAGGAAGCTATTGTAAGCTGTACGGCGGCGCATGTTTCTCTGTCTGTATCTTTCTCTCTTATAGAAAGCAAGCCAGATATTTTCATTTCTATTTCGCATTGAACAGTGTGGTGTCGCGTCGATTATTTTTGTTAAGTGTATACAGGTTTTTTGTAAATAATAAATAATAAAAAATAGTAATAATAATGAATGAATTTTAATAAATTCAAAAACAAATCATATTTTAATATTACAATTTCAGAACGTATGTATTTAGCAAGCCGTGCGTGTTCTAACCTATACGCTGTTGTGTTTACGAAGTCGAGAGAGTATATATATATATATATATATATATACTCTGTTGTGTTTACAAAGTCCCGCGCATCTATGACGTGTATGAAAGAATAGACAGACAGAGTACATATATATATATATATATATATATATATATATATATATATATATATATATAAATGTTTCGGTGTGTGTATGTATATGTACAATTCCTTCACTAATTAATTGAAGGGAACTTCGTTCCATCCGGGTGTCCCTTGACATCTCTCAACTTTTTTTTTATTAGTTGAAACGCTACCGACACATTGAATCAATGTAATCAATGTATGGTAGATAATTGTACAGTTTTTGAATTTTTTTTTAATTGGGTAATAAAATTCCTACGCGTAATTGGTCTAAAGGAACTACTACTTTCTGAGACATTACTCAGGAAGTAAGTAAAAGGATGGGAGCACAATATATCTTCTAGGTCACCCCAACTTATTCATACAAACAAAAAAAGTCAGAAGTCCAGATTGAGCAGAAGGAATTTCTAAATAGTGTCGAAACCACAACGTATCTTTTCTGTGTAGGTTTCAACTCATTTTTCACCAAGGATTTTCCGAATTCAGAGTATTAATTGTACAACATATATATTTCAACAAAACCCGCTATTTCTAGAAAAACAAACTACCATAAATATGCACAAACATTTGAAAAATGTCATCGCCTTTATCCTGAAATAAAATAAATCAAATCGCTCACCGAAAGCTGTCCGGATTTTTGCTGAATCTGTATTTATCTAACACAAAATTCTTCCAATGCCACGCCATCAGGAATACGGGGAAAGGGAAAGAGAGCCAACATACAAAAATCCCATTCTATTATGCTTTAACTATAACTCAGTTTGATATTTCCTAAGTGTTGCAAAAATTTTTGATCCTATTATTTGTAAATAACTCGTTCTACATTAAACTAACTTATTGAATTTCCTGTGCGCAGTTATTTTGAATGCAACTTTGCATCCATTAGTGGAAACAAGCCCAATTTATGAATTTTTGTCCCAATCCCATCAGGTTCCTTTTTCAAGTATGAGGCATTACGTTTGATTTGGTGGGACTTATATTCAATTTGTCCGTCCAATTTGTTGCTATGTTTAGAGCCTGTTGCATGTGTTCTCTGACTGTGATATTGAATTTGCCTCGTGTTATGATGACCAAATAATATGTACCCTGGTTCCACGTTTGCTCTAAGAGCGCTTTCAGACGAGACACTTTGTGGGCGGCTACTAGTGTCTAAAAAAAAATCGCGCGGCTAAAAATACATTAATATAAATAGAAGCATTCACACAAGACACAGATAAGGAATAATGTATGTTTAGCCGCGCGATTCTATTCAGACACTACAAACACTTTGTGGCCGGCTACTAGTGTCTGAAAATAATCGCGTGGCTAAAAATACATTAATATAAATAGACGCATTCACGCGAGACACAGATAAGGAATAACGTATTTTTAGCGCGCGATTCTTTTCAGACACTAGTAACCGGCCACAAAGTGTCTCGTCTGAAAGCGCTCTAAGGATCGTACAGTCTGATGAGTATGCTGTCTTTTGGTGCGTTGTGAAGGATCCACGTATCGTCCACGGTAACAAAGCGGCGCAAAAATTGATTGGGTATGCGGCGAATAATCGTCAAATACTGTAGGGCTGCTCAATGGCGAAACTCATACTGCGGATAGCTTTTTCAAATCCTAATTCAAGTTTAATAGGACGAAATTATGTTGAAATATAGATAGTTAACGTTTTGTATTCACATATTTCATAACCTCACAATTTGAATGAAAGTTTCTTCAATAGTAGTATAGTTAGTTTGTTGGTATTAAAAGGATTTGAAATAAATCTGTAAAAGAGATAATTTCTAGTTCTTCTTACGGGATTTGTGAGCCAAATGCGGTTCTGAACTATAACACCGTCAACGATTCAAGTAACTGCACGTTTTTGCTTAATAAAAAATCGAGAGGCGTTGCTGAAATTTCCACAAATTGTTGTTCCATAGCTTAAATGGGAGCTTAAACGAGAAAGAGAATATTTTGAGAGCGGTCTGGAAAGAAGTTTCTCATGCGGAGACTCACTCTAAATTACAGAGGAAGCTTTACCACACAGGTGTTTCTAGTTTTTTAATCATATTATAGATATTAATAGTTGATAATTATTGTCAATATTCATTTATTTCAATTGAAATAATACTAAACAAAATATATACAGCACCGTTAATAACTAACTGCCAACTAAAGTGCAACTAAATTGCTCACACTAAAAGAGGAAGGGGTATAATTGAAAGCTACTAAAGCTCTGCTGCCAATAGTTGCAGAATTTCGGCATTTGGAGTGGAAGTTAACAAACTCTGGGGTTTGTCGCATTCCACGATTGGGATGTGCGAAGTAGAAACATATTTCGCGTGATTAAAAAATCAGTCTGCAATTCAATGGACGTAACCAATACAATTTACAGTTTCAGTCGGATTGATTTCACAAAAATGTCACATAAAAACTGTATTTGGAGCTCTAATTAAAAACCTCTGTTGTTACCGTATAAAAAGATAAAGAAAAACAAGAGTAGGATAATTTCGTCTCGTCTGGCTTGGGTTGTTTCTCAAAAAAACAATTCAATCATTTCTTGGACAAAGTTACTTTGTCAAAAAAAGAATCGATAACAAATTTTGTAAAAGACATGACATTCCCAATTCAAAGAATATTAGTTTTAATAACACTTTTGATGAGAAAACTATATATTCTTTGGGTGATTTTCCAAACTTTATTAATTGCAGAGAAGCATGTCTCCAGGATAATTTAATTGGGAAAAAGTGGAATATTTTATTGGTTATTCTGAATTGAACTGTCCGACATTCTTATGAATAACTTGCCATTTAGCATTTCAGTCGAAAGCCATATGCCGTGTAATTAGTGGTTCGAATTCACATAATATTGGAATTCCCTAGACGGCAAGTGAAAAAACTGTGGTGAATTAAAAGAACTAATTAAATGACCAGAAGTAGAAATTTATGTCGATATACAAATTTATTGGTCGGTTCACAGCAAATCTATTTTAATTAAACTGAAACATTTTTTTGTTCAGTAATTTTATTTTGAAAACCACTAAAAAACTGTTTTCATTTTTTTTAAATAATAGCTCTTGAAATGGAATGTCCTTGTAATTTTTGGTTGAGCAATTAAACTATATGCAAACAGGCAATATGCAAATGTATATAATACTTGAAATAAATGGTAAACATGGGTTTAGTCTATCTCTAATAGAACTTAATCGTCCATCTAATCAAATACGGAAATCAACATCTATGAAGGCCGGTAAACAGCCAAAGGGTATAGGGGAAAGTCCTGTACTACCGGACACTAAAGGTATCTTCAATTTACACTGGCTCGAAAAGAAAGAGAATAGCCAAAAGACAAAGGCCTCAAGATCAAAAATTACCGCAAAACAAAACAAAATAGTAAACAGACCTTTGTCGAAGGATTCATTGATTAGAGAACATAAAAAAATAATCACCACATGTCATCTGCAATGTTTGGAAATAACTGATAGTGGAAGTTTTGTTTTGAATGCTGAGTATGGTTCGCACCAGCTTAAATTTATCTAAAAGTCTAAGGAAGAAACTATAAGAGATTATTTCAGAAGGAGCGAGGAAAGAAAGGGCATTAAGTTCGTCTGGGTTGAGGTCAATAAAGTTTGATGAACGAGTTTTGTTCCTTAAATCATTAATGACAGATCAAGCTTCTCTGGAGGAATTTTTAGCTCTGAAGATGCGATTGTTGTAATAGTTTATTTTTATATTTAATAGTTTTTGTGGTACAATATTTTATAGTTATTTATATAATTGTTTAAAAAAGTAAGGGGGCACAATAGATATTTTAGGTTTCAGTGAATGTCACCCCAATATACATACATAAGTCTAACAAATTTTTGAATTTTGAAAATGAAAAAAGGAGTAAACAACATTCACGTAATACTATAAGACTATCAATATACAATATGAGATTACGAATGAATTCTTTGTAAAGAAGGATTAACCTTTTGGTCAAAATATGTATTTGTGTCCCTTATCCGTGCACTAAGCTGTTAGCAGCATGTGAAAGAAATGATTCTTCTTCAATCTCTCCCTTACTAAAAATATCGTAGGGAAGGTTCTTGACTTGCCGATTTCGTAACAGTGAGATTTATCTCGGATTAATTTTATTCCTCTTTCCTCGAGATTCTCTCCTTCTGTATTCGATCACAAAACGCCAAAAAAAATATTGTAATAACTTTCCCCTGTCTCTCTCCTTTTAAAAGCAGGGATAACTGTTTCTGCACTAACAACTTTTATATGTCGGGAAATTTTATCGTTTTACATAACTCAGTACTGAAATCATTTTAGCGTGGTGGAAAACCTTTCACGAGTTTTTTTCTGTTTAAAGAATTGCAAAGGTCTAGAAGTTTTAAGCCAAATAGAATTTTTGAGGTGAGGGAAAGTAGTTGACTGGAATAGATTGAATGGGATATTTAGGAAAATAATCATATAGAACCAAGATACGAATTGTTGGAAGTTGAATTTAGATATTATGAAAATAGAAACATTTTTAAAAATAAGTAAATATTCTGGAATCTACGATGTTTAAAAGAAATCATTTTAAAAATTATGTAGAGATACAAAAATATCATTTAAAGTGAGTGGTGTATATTTTTTAACAACTGTGAACAACTAAAAAAGTATTTGGTGCACAAAAACAAAACAGAGGAATAAACATTTAATGGATATAACCTCATCTTGAGAAAACGGCTTATCAGGGCTTCTTAATGGCAAGTTTCTGAAGCTGGTTTTCTACTTATCAAAACGTGAGTGTTTTGATAGAGTTGATTTAAAACATTATGCATGTATTTATGTATATTGGAATGACATTCACTGAAATGTATTCTGTCCCCTTACTTCGACTTTTTCCTGAGATAATTTTGAGATGCAATTTAGATCTATTTTCCGGGAGAATTTTAGGATATCTGCGTTGTGCCCTAGTATTCTGTATTAAGCAATTCGCAAGTATGTGGATGAAGGTTTCTTCTTCCATGCTACTGGATCTACATCTTCTTCTTCCACTATTTTGAGCGACAATATTCCGTTAGGATCCCTGTTAGAGCTCTTAGTGCAGTTTGGCTCTGATTTAGACACCCAAAAGTATATTTGATTGTTTTCGGCTTCGTCTATTTTTCTCAATATTACATTGCAGCTGATACCGCAAAACGCTTCTGGCCTATCCACCACTCTCCTCTACATTCCGACAATGTCACTTCATTTCAGGAGATAGGTTTATCTTCTTATCTTCACCTGATGTAGCTGTGAATTTCTATGATTTTTTTCCATTAACAAAGAATTACCGAACTTCCCCTATTATTAAAAATGTATGAAACTGTAACTAACAAGTGCGATATGGTGGATAGTGAATCCAAGAAAATATTCGAGGTACGGTTGTGAAGAATAGGTTTGAGAACTTTTAGATTTTGTACGTGAAATGTGTTGGTACTGATTGAGTTACTAACTGGCAACTTTTCTTAAAATTAGTTACCGGTAAATGTGAGTGTGGGTTTGTGAAAAACTTTTCAATTAAAAAAAATATACACTTAATTACAGTTTTCTCTTAAATTGTTGTATTTATTGCAGCGTGTTACAGAAGGCGTTATAATAGTATAAAATCTATCATCTTCGATATCTATCAAAAAATGATTGCCCTTGGAGATTGGAACAAAAAAATTATTATTTAAGGTTCAGAAGTTATATTTAGTTTTATTTTTACAGACATGTATATAGGTACATTTATCTCCCTGAAGAAAAGTTCCCTGTCCCTTCAACGAGTATATTATTGATATTTATAGATGATTTCATAGGAATAAATATCCGAAAAGGAGATTTATTGGTAATAAAATTGTCAAATTTAAGCGGTAAAAAATGCAAATTGCTGAAAAAACGTTTAGTTTTAAGAAGAATACAAATCATTAAATGCGTAGGTTTGTGCCGACCGATAAAACATCGGATTGTTATTTGATTTCAAAATCTGAATAAAATTCCGAATACAGCAAAATATCAATTCTCTGCTTTCTTTAAAGAAATGAAATTGTATGGAATTATGAAAAAATTGTCAAATATTAGATATAGCCAAAAATAATTTTCTTAGTAAATATAGTGCAATGTGAAACATATTTGGAATTTTATGAGAAACTGGGACAATAATACAAAAATAGGAAAACGGATTTTTTGCAAAAAATGAGAAAGAGGTTTTCAAAAGATAGATATTGATTCAATACGTAGCATTATGAATTAAATAATTTGAGGAGAGAATTCTCGTTAGTCTTACTTAAATACATGTAAGAAATTAACAATTCAAATTTTGACACACATGGAATTAAGTTATTAACAGTTAACAAGTTAATTAATATCTCAGTTCATTGGTGCTGTCATTCAATAGAAGCAAATTTAGTTGACAACTGATCTGTCTTAAGAATTTGGCACTGGTCTAGATTTAGAGCTCAAGCAAAATGCGTACTATTAAGAGACCCAAAATATGAAGTTGCCAATGAATAGATACACTTAGGCAGCTCTCCATCACTATTAAATAACAATTGTCATGATCATTAAGTATAGTTTTCTTTGGTTTCCTATATCATTGCACAGCTATAGGTACTGATATTAAATGGAAAACAAATATCCAGGATATCCCCACAGGGCTAATAATACCTAAGCTTTAATATTTTTAATAATATCATATCTCCTCCTTTTTTCATCATAAATATTAAGTCAATAACAAGGTAGGTCACTTTTAGGCATAGCCAAAATATTAAATATCAGGTAGGCATTACAACATTTGATTATAAAAGTTAAAAGGGTTGAATGCAGATTGAATTTATTGTACTACGTAATACATTTGATTTGTGAAGATGGCATAGCACTTGCGAAATGTCAGTGTAGCTTGAACAAACAATAGACTCCGTTTCACATAAGAACCGGGAGTCGGACACTTCGACCACGGGTCAGGTACTTGTTTTAAGTACACCGATCAGTTGGACCACGACCGCTCTTCGAGTGGATTAAGGGGCATCTACCAAATTCGACCTTGCACAATTATGCTTTGTATATTTTTTTGTTTCCCTACGTCCTCACGTAGTTCACATAACGAAAATTTTATTAGAAATATGAAAGCTCCGCAACATGTAGGTAGCCAAGCGGTCCAAGCGGATTTTGGTTCACGTACCACTGTATAAGCTTCGTCAGTACTGAACTGGGAGACCGCCGAGACCGGCGAGCGTTGTATCAACAATGGAACGGCACGCGACTACCGAAGCAGAGAGACAATGTCAGTCATAGAAGGATAGAAAGGCGAGAGATGGATTTTTATCCGATATTATAGTGGTAGCGACCGAATTTCAATAAGGAATTGTACGGTCATAAGTAATTTGAGGATTCTGAGATTTTTATATAGTATTCATAAAGCTTCAAATTAGACTTCTTATCAATTAGTTTTTCCATTTAGTCCATATTTAATTCTTTACAAGGGCTCACACTTTGCTTAATATGTGTAATTACCTCATGATTCGTATTTTTTTCAACAAAATTTGGTTAGCATTTCAAAGTTTTTATTCGATGAGAACTCAAGTTCAACATTAATCTACATGATATATTTTTTTCTTAATTTTCAATACATCCATTACCTCAAAATTCTTTGCCAAAAATACTTCAATATTTTGTCAAATCGCTGCCGATAGATTCCCCTTAAGGTTGTGTTCTAAGAATTAGAACAATCACTATTTACTTAACATAATATTATTTATTATTGAGGTGAATTATAATAAGACATAATTTTTACAAAATCTTTTTGTGATAAAAGGCCATTTCTATATTCTGCTATCTTAGCTTTAATAAAATCTTTTTTTTTGTGTTGCACTTTTTAGTTTTTTGGTGGAACATTTTGAGGAATTTATTTGAATTTATCTATGTTTCTGCTTGAAAGTTTATCCAAATATTTACAAAATTGAACAAACTTGGGTGAGAACTATAAAAATTAGAATTAAAATGAGAATGAAATGATTCACACGCGTTTGTGGTCCTGTGCATAGGTAATAAAATATCTGTAGTACAAGCCCACATAACTGGGGGAAAATTACTTTCTTCATCGATATAATCGCAAAGCTTCGATTGACTCAGATTACTGGACATTATTGAATGAATTTCTTCAGATAAAAAGTTTCCTACTTCATGAGGATCTAAAAATGGAAAAAATAATTTAAGAAAATTGCCTATTTCTGAGTTTTTGTTCCTATATTCTGTGACATCCCAAATTTTGAATTTTACGATAGCACGATTGGCACAAATGGAATCTACTTTCTATAATTTTCATATTCGGCCACATCATTGAACAAGCGTTATGAATTTGCCTGTTTAAAATCAACGCCTTCCTTTTCAAAGCATTGCTAACCTTTTGCCTTTCATGAGTAGGTACTATATTTCATGTGATTATGCTCTAGATGTGTTTCTAAGACAGTTCGTCTTCCTCGGTATACATTTCAGAAGAATACTTTCTGTTACCGAATTTCTCCGCATTCTGCTTGATACATGAGCTTTAGAAAATTTAAAATTATCTAGGTAGTAACAATAATTTGTGTCTTTTTTCACGAATAGACTTCAAATCCATTTTTGGTGCAGTTACACTTCTTAAACAAACTAAATTGACTAGATACTTATGAAGGATAAGGATGCTTACTAGAACGTTGCTGGATTTAAACTAATATTTTAAAATTTGATAGAAATTCGCAAGTGTCGAAAACTACCCAGTATCACCACCCTAATTATATTGTAATTATCTCTGAAGAATTCCATTAAATCGATTAGAAAATAAAATTTTATCCTGGCTGAACTGAAGGGTAGGCTTAACTTGACCTTTTTAAAAAAAGGATTAATGCAGGTACTCGTGGTCCAACTGACCGGTCTCCGAAGAACCCACTAGAAGTCTAGAAGTTGCCTAAGGCTTTGACCAATATTGATGTTCAGATATTGTTATGTGCAGCTTCTTCGCGCATACGACTGCAACTTCTAGACTTCCAGTAGGTTCTTCTTATGTGAAACGGAGTCTACCCCATATCATAGTGCAATTTTTTATTTGGCTTAACGTATGCTGATTATGCTGGATGCTACCTCGTATTGATGATGAAGCAAATACACCGAAATGGGTCTGTGAGTTCCAAATCAAATGGAGTAACAGAATACCGTTTTCCGATAAATGTAATTAAATGTTCGTCTGGGCATTTAGCCTGGAAGATAGTTGTTAAAAAATATATGTAGAATCCGGAGAACCATCTCTTCATTATCGTCAGATGCAATTGACTCTTACACATGCAGCAGCCATTGCACAAGACACCACAAGACCCATTCATCCTCAAACCTTCCGGGATCAACCTCCAGACGAAAATGATCAATTTACCAACAGAAAACCATATTACGAACGATTACGACTGACGCCGAAGAGCCTGAATCTAAATGCTCCCGATACATTTTCTAATGCAATATCCTACCCTCCACCTTGGACACTAAAACCTTTACCTTGCAATACTCAACTCCTACGCTACAAAAAATATGAGACGAATAACTTCATAATCAAAAATAAATTTCTGGAAATTACTGATCGGTTTTTTGAAGGTTATTCTCATATTTATACAGACGCTTCTAAATCCAACGACAGAGTAGGATGTGCTTTTATTACACGCAAAAATCAGTTTTTGTTTAAGCTTCCAATGCCCTACAGTATATTCTCTGCACTATATCAAGCCCTTAAGCATATAAACAGCCTGAAGCTTAACAACTATTTTGATACTCACGGATTCTTTAAGTTCTGTTTCGTCAATCCAGCATTTATATCCAACTCATCCCTTCGAAAAGCTTATAAAATGCGAACTTGAAAAAATTCAAGGTGACTCAAGAAACATTCAACTCATCTGGATTCCATCCCACATTGGCATTAGTGGCAACGAGAAAACTGATAAATGTGCGCGTCTTGCAGTGAATAGTGATAACTAGGGTACAGTTATAAAATGTTCCAGCAGTGACTTAAAGTCTTTTATAAAAGCAAAGTGATCGGTATATGTGGCAAAACGAGTGGCATCGCAGTGATTCAGTTCTGAGACGTGTAAAATCGGTCGCTACGCCTTGGAGAGGTAACCATCTAAGTCGACTTAATCAGGTGACTCTTTCACGGTTACGACTTGGACACACTAGGTTAACTCATTCATTTTTAACGACCAAAACAGAACGTCCCAAATGCGATACATGTGACGAAATATTATCTGTGAAACACAAATTAATTGATTGCAGCAAATATAATCTGCAACGCAAAACACATGACATCCCTATTAATCTGAAAGAGTTGCTTGGTGAACATTCTCCAATAGACAAGCTAATAAACTTCCTTAAGGATATCGATGTTTTATTGTATTTAGTAATTTACTTCAATATGATTGATATATTGTTCAAAATTTTGTACTTGCTTAATTTTTATGTTGCAATTACTGTATAGTTCCGATATTGTTCAGTCGCTAATAACCTTTTGGTGGATGCGACTAATCTTCAATAAAAAAAAATGTTCAAGAAAGCTTCCATATAAAATTAGACGACATTTTGTTTAATTTAGTAGCCTCTGTACCGAAGAAAATATGTAAATACATTATATATACTGTGTGGAAACCACTTATGGAATAAAATTCTTTATGTCATTATTTTAGAAAATTATAAAAAATTCCGAGACACGTCAACTTTTGAATTGAGTTGTGCGTTATGTGAACATAAATGTAAATGTACAGGGTGATTCACGCAAGTATGCCATAGTCAGTGTTGTTTTTTTTTTGAAACACCCTGTATATTTGCATATTTTTGAAATCCTCTTAATGAACCGATTCCAACAAACTAAATGAAGTATGGTCAATTATTAATTATACAGGGTGAAATTTTTATTTTTACATTTATTAAACACATACCTACATAAAATATCTGATGTATTTGATTTTAATACATTAAAATAAATGCTCAAGATGTTATCCACCTAGTTGTTGGCAATAGCAGTCTCTTATTGAACTCCTCCTTAACTTTGTTTAAAGTTTGAGGTGAAATATTCCGTATTTCTGTAGTTATCCCGTCTTTGAGGTCTACAATGCTAGTTGGTTGTGCTGCATATACTTTGTTCTTGAGATAACCCCTCAGAAAAAAACCTGACGACGTAAGGTCTGGTGATCTAGCTGGCCACTCAATAGTACCTCTTCGTCCAATTCATTTATTGGGGAAGATTTCATCTAAATAAGTTCTCACCATTAAAGCATAATGGGGTGTAGCCTCGTCTTGCTGGAACCAAACATTTTCATTCGGTAAGCTAGGATCTATTGCGTTGGGATATAAGTTTGCCAACGCAGGAATAACTTCATTTCTAAGCATATTTAAATATTTTTCAGCTGTCAAATTTCCATCCATAAATATAGGACCAATAATATGGTCGCCTATGATACCGGCCCAAACGTTCACCTTTTGAGGGTACTGAGTATGTGTCTCACGCATCCAATTAGGATTCTCTGCTGACCAATATCTACAGTTCTGTCGGTTTACCTTTCCATTCAATGTGAATGTTGACTCGTCAGAAAAAAGAATGGTACCAAGAGCTATCTCATTTCTGTTCAGCTTATTCATCATTCTTTCATAGAAATCCATTCTACGAGCTATCTCATTTCTGTTCAGCTTATTCATCAATCTTTCATAGAAATCCATTCTACGATCTGGATCGTCTTCTGTTAACTCCTGCACTAAAGTTAATTTGTAGGGATGAAGTTTTTCTTTATGAAGACATCTTAGAACAGTTTTCTGACTAACATTATTTTCACGGGCAATTTGACGTGTACCTACTTGAAGTTGGATTCTCTTCGACACTTAACAAAATATTCACTTTCACATCATCATCAACGAAGTGTGATTTTCTTTTCAATGGTTTGACATGTCCAAGTTTTCTGAATTGTGCATGAATTTTAGACAGAGTACTTTGTGAAATATTAGTCAATTCGGTATACCTGTGATTAAATAAGTTCGCCACTTCAACTTGACTTCTGCCATTATCCCCGTACCTGATCATTATTAAAATCTCAATTCGGTGAGTCACAGTTGAATATTTCATTGTTATGTCGACAAGGAAAGAGTGTTTGACAAAGATTTTACTTTTTCAGTATAAACTGTCAACACATCAACAACTGACAGAATAGAAAACAATCCACATTATTTACCGATTGAAAACAATCCACATTATTTACCGATTTTGTTTAATTATTGGCGTTCTTAGGCAATTTTTAGGTATTTATGATCAAATTTATGGGCGTAGCAGGTTTTGTTTAATATACAAATACGTCTAATAATTAGTTAGTTTAGATTTTTGATGAATCCATATTTAGCTAATTTAAAAAAGTACTAATATTTCAAGTGTAATAAATTATTAATTTTAAAATTTCACCCTGTATAATTCATAATTGACCATACATTATTTCGTTTGCTGGAATCGGTTCATTAAGAGGATTTCAAAAATACGCAAATATACAGGGTGTTTCATTGAAAAAAAAACAACACCGACTATGGCATACTTGCGTGAATCACCCTGTACATTTGAATTTATGTTTACATAACGCACAACTCAATTCAAAAGTTGATGTGTCTCGGCATTTTTTATAATTTTCTAAAATAATGACAAAAAGAATTTTATTCCATAAGTGGTTTCCACACTGTATTATCCCCAACCATACATAATAAAAAAGGAAATATATTAATGGTTTGGTACATAAAACCAACATGGTCTGAGAGATATCTCAATTTCTGCTTTCACCGCCATATATCTCAAAATAAATCAATCTTCATAGGTTTAGCCGATCGAGCAATACAATTATCTGATGTCGAATATAGAAAGGAGGCTATAGAAAAAGCAAAGCAGGAATTGGTAGTGAATAATTATACAAAACCATTAATTCATTCTATTTTTAAAGAAAGAATCCATAAATTTCACAATATGTCAACAACATAAAACTAAGAAAACACAAGCTATTAGCGGTTTTCTAACTCACTACCATATTTCCAAGTTATCAGCACAAATTAAGAAAATAGATATGTTTGAGCTAGGAAGCAGTTGATTTATTAAATTGAGACTAGCATTTACAAAAACCAACAATGCAATATAATCTGAAATCCCATGTAATCAGTGTTCAGGAGTATATAAAGGACAAACAAATTAACTAAAAACAAAATGAAAGGTGGCGAATGGACTTAGTATCCGCACCCAAGGGAAACCAAATCACGCAGAAAATGAAAGGCCATAAGTATGAATATTAATACTTTAGGTAAACATGAAAAGAGACGAAAAATATATTAAACTTTTCAAATACAAAAGTTCTTAGAACTGCGAGCCCCACCACTGAAGAAAATTTAGGAAATATTTAAACACAATGGATTAAACAACATTATTTCAATCTTAGCAAATTTTATCAAAACCTACTAAGTTAGTACCAAAGGAGAGATTTTAAAGAAATTTATTGCTTTACAATTTGTTTTATTAGCTAGGTTTTCCTGAATTTGCATCTTGAAGCGAGTTTTCACTGCAGGAACTAAAAGTTTTCATTTAATTTCATTAATTTGATTCAATTATTTGATTACCTGCTGTATGCAGTAATATGGCTACCGGAGCCCAGCAATTTTCGTTTTATATCACAGATTTCTAACCCTTGTTTGCTATACTGCAAGCGCCAAAAGTGATGGTGAGCCCGCCCCCATGCGCACAAACTCATTTTCAATGTTACCTCCCACTACAGCTCTTGCAAGACTCATAAATGCTCTGCACATAGATGTATCATTAGTTTTCCTCCAATTCTGTTGGCGTTTGGCATTGTCTGAATCATTTTTGTGTTGCTTCTGAAAAAATGTCATCGCCTCACAAAAAACCAGTTATCAAGAGTCAGGCACGTGAAATAATTTTTTTAAATGTTCAAGTATTTTCAAAGTGTCAAATGTCAGTCGGATACGTTGTCAAATGTGAAAGATAAAACATTAAATAAATTTCACCCTACCACCCGAATTGGAATCCCATTGAACTCATGTCGAAAACAATGTGTCCCAAAAGATTGTAACTTTTAAATTGGGAGATGTGAGGAAACTGGCGGAGCCAGAGTTTGATCAAATCACTTCCGAGCAATGACAAAAGCGTTACCGACATGTAGTAGATATAGAGCGGAAATATTGGGAAAATGAAACATTCACAGATGTTCAACCAGAGGTAAATCCAGTGATTATAAATTTAAATGACGATAGCAGCACAAGCACAATCAGCAGTGAAGATGGAGGATGAAGCTTAACTACTAGTTCTCAAAAGTAGGTTCTGGAAGTGTCTTTCATTGCGTGCTCGAACAAAGCTATTATGTTTTCTCCTTATTAGCTGGTGAATGTCGATATTCACAAATTTCTGATGTTGAGCAAATAAATTTTCAATATCAGTCCGAAGCATGTTTAATAAAAATTGGTAATTTCACGAAAGTCTTTCATTATCCTATATTCTTAGAATCTTTTGTGTTCACTTTTGATCTCAATAAACTGTGAAACAATAGGAAAAAAGTAATTAAGCATTCTCGTCTTCTTGATAGAATAAATCAGATCTAAACACCGATTCTAAAGTCATCCGAATAGAATTTTGAGATAATAGACATTTTTCCGAGAAGAGGAAAACGAAAAAATAGCGACTGTGATATTAAAATTTTTTTATTTTAATACCGCCATTGCAATATCTACTTAAATTGCGAGAGAAATAATTTGTAAAAGAATGCTTTGTATTGATATTTGAATAAAAAATTGTTTTTCTTGAAACGCGAGTAAAGAATATATCTGTTAAATTACATTATTTTCTTTGAGAACTTTGTACAACTGTCGCGAAGTTTGACCGCCGTTTGGTATTCAATTTATTTAATACTGCAAACGTTACAAAAGAAGAGAATACACACAACAACAACAAGTGAAGCTCGGCGAAAATCCTTTGATGTAGAAAGGACAAAAATAAATAACCTTGAAGGTGACAGCTAACTCTGGCATACACTGAGAAGCATGGTAAATACATCATTTAAACCTACAAGCAAACTTTAATCTAATTTGGATCTGTGAAGACAATAAGCAAGAGGCCCACATGTGATCGTATAACATATTATGACGACTAATTAAAAACATGGCGTCTATACATCTAAGCGTTATGTGGAGATTGAAAAAGCAAATTCGCCGAAGCATATTAGATTTATGAGAAAACTCATGGATTTTGCAGTACGATAACCACCGTAGTTCCGTTATGAGACTCCGTCGACCTTTTCCTCTTTCCTAATGTACCACACTTTCCTCGAGGCACCCGTTTTAAGTCGATAGAAGACGTGAAAAAGAATACTGAAAACGATTTCTGAAAACCTGGATAAATGTTTTTATAGTTGGATTATTTGTTGGCGTGAATATACTATAGAATTTTTACGATAAAAGTCGATGACGTCATTTTTAGTTACTTTCCTGCTTATCAGAATAAATATTAATTTACTAACCGTAAATACAATTTATCCTCAACAGCCAGGACAATTTACAGGTAACGGGTTGGCAAAATTTCAAGACGTTGTAAGACCAACTGGTAAAATTCCCCAGTTTGTTTTGACGTTTATGGACATTCGATCATCGTCTAATATTTACTTTTTTTTTGGTGCTTTTAAATTCATTGCTTCTTCAAGATTGAATAACATTAGGCAAATCTGAAGAGTGTAGTTAATAAAATGCTGAAGCAGCTGAACAGTAAATGTCAAGAGATGGTAACATCTTTGTTTTGAACGATAATGCCGAAATGGGGGTCCGCTTCTCCCGCTTACTATGTAAGTAATAGTATTCGCTATTTGTACATTATTATTAAGAACTGTCAATCTGAAATCAGATTGACTTTTCTAGTTTTCGTAAAGTAAAGAAAAAAACTACAGCTTGGCAATATCACAGTAATTTGCTTTTTATCGTAAATAATCTATATTTTCTATAATTAATTTTGATAAATAATACTTATTTTGTGGATCATTCACCAATTCCCGATACGTTATTGACATAAGTGTTATGTACTAATATTTCTAAGCCAATAACAAATAACGGCTTTTCTGTTTTGAATATCGCGAAATATAAACTTTTTTCTTCACTTCACAGTGTAATAATATTTCTTCATTTCAGAGAAAATTATAAAAGGCCTCACAAAAATTTACATAGCTATTTGTAATGTTTGCAAGAATCGGCCATATCGTATGCATGAAGGCAGAAGGTGTGAAAGAACGGCGTATTTCTGTAGGTAAAACGTTTTCGTTTTTCTTTAAAAAAGTTATCTAGAATAAGATAAAAAAAAGATGAAAAAGTGATATTAAGCAGAGGACAAGAATGGAGCAGCCAACTGGATAAAAGATATTTATTTGAGAACTGTACAGCCGTTGGCACAGGATCGGCTTAAAAATGGTTAAAAACCCTATACCGTTTCTGCCTCCTTTCTCTTTCTCTGGCGTTTTCCACAAAAACATTTTAAAGATATAATATAATCTGATCAAGTTTCCAATATCTTTCAATATTAATTGGCTTTTTTAGGTATTTTATAAACATTATCGAGGCCTATAGGCCCGGGAAGTAGTTGTTGTTTCTTAGTTGAACGGTCAGTGTCATTGGAAAATATTTTTAAAACTTTATGGGGCGTTAGAATAATTATTATTCTGCGATATCTATTAGTAACTGTAATCATACTTTTTTATCCTTATTAATATCCACATTTGTTTGTTGAATAATTTTCATAAATGACAGTTCACGCCTTAACTTAGTATACTGTCATTAGCAGTAGAGGGATGTTTAAGATCTTAAATGTTATTTTGATAGATAGTAGAAATACAAAAATTAACAATACTATTAACATTTCTTGTCATTTCATTCGAATTAAAAGCAATGTGATTTTTTTTGGTTTTAGGTAAGCAAATATAGATATTTATGTAACAAGTGTGTAAAGTAAATTAGACTAATACTAGTAGAAATTCGTTTGTAGACAGTAGTAGTAGTAAACAAAAAGACCTGTATTCTGCGGAGTTCTTTATACTTGAATGATAAGCATGAACTAGCAAAGAGAGGGGTTGGAGTCCCCCGAGACCTTTTTGCGGTATCTACATAAATATACCATTGGAAAAAATATGTAAAGATACTAAAGCTAAAAGTTCTGACCATTTTGGAAATACCTAGTAGGGATATACTTGGAAAACCAAGACCCAGTGAGATCAAAGATTTACTTTTACTTTCGTTTTTCTCTCCAAGAGAATATTCCTTATACATAGAAAACTTAAAAGACTAAATATATTAGCTGTCTATATTGATGGAATTGAGTGACATGAGATTTAAAAGCTTTACAAGTGCTATAAATCTTTCACACCCCAAATAGCCAAACGGGATTTTAGCATTTCAAAAAAAAAGGAATGAAAACTGAAGGAGAGTAGTTGTAGGTAGAATGTTTTTTCTGAAATGCATTATAGGTTCATTTCTCATATTGACACACCCTCCTATTCTATTTGATGATAAAAGAAGAAACTATTAAATATATTTAGTTCACCTATTAAATGAAAAACATCAACATACGATTTACAAAAATGACAACTTTGAAAATCAATAGGATGTGGCCTACACAGTTGCGCTAAAGTATTTTAATAAGAGTTCAGGAGAATATACTTCAGCCAATGTATACAGGGTGGTCCGTAAGTAATGGACCAAAGTAAATTGGAAGATTTTTGATATACAAACGTAAAGATTCAAAGATAAGGGTTTTAATGCCTGTGAAATCATAATATGTTATGCGTTTCGATGTAACTTTTCAGACTAATGATAGGTATACCTTTTTGTCGCAAAAATAATGCAGTTTTAATATTTTCCAGTAAATAGGGGGATACCGTTAACGATAAATAAGTTAATCTCACAGTTACACCAACAACATAGCTTTTGTGGCGCCCTCTAGAAAATACATAGAAATGGATAACATATTATGACTCCCCAGGCCCTAAAACCCCTATCTTCAAATTTTCACGTTTGTATACCCAAAATCTTCCAATTTACTGAGAAAAAACTTTTTTGACATTCCAACTTTGCGCCCCTGTATCATTATTATCATCAATATTTTATTAATAGTAGTTGCGTCAGATTGTAATATTTTTAGGCGGAGAATCTTCCATTTAACTTTGGACCATTACTTACGAACCACCCTGTATATAATTTTTGATTTATTCCTGAGTCTACATAATTAATGTTTTTCACACAATTTTCTAAAGAGTTCCCGAAAATATCGCCTATATTTAGTTATATTCACAATTTAAACTTACAATAACCCAGCTGAATTATTTTTATTCTGTAGACTAGAAATGGAACTTTATAACGAAAACTAATGAAACATCTTGATTAAATATAAACAAAATTTAAGCAAAGCATGGATATTTCAATTTTAGCAGTGGTATTTTTATATTTAAATTCTATGATTTGTTGAATTTCAACAACGAGTTCTTTTTGCTAAGTTTTAATAAGCTACTAGGGAAAGTGACATCAAAGCGAAAAGCTGGAGATAAGAAACATTTCATTACTGTGCTTATACACGTAAGTTGTAGTTGCCTTCGGCATGATAAAAGATATTGCGTTCAATTTTGATAATAGAGATCGTCGACGCCTTGTATGTATTTGTATGATTTATTTTAATAGCTTTTATTTCAACAACTTTCATAATAAAAAAAGAAGCGTTTGTTTGGAATCTCTTGTGAATGTTTGCAATTCTTTAAACGACACTTTTCTAAGTTGGTATAAAACTTCGTTTTCACTCAACCCAGTAAATGAGAAGATATTATTTTCAATCCGAGCAAGTAAACAGCATTTTATTTCAATAATAGTTGTTTGTGTTATTTCCAATATTTGTAAACAAAAACACTTTTGAAATTAAACTGGAAGGAAATAAGAATATGATTGTTTTAAAGTCTTATCTAGAGCATCTCATCTCATACTTATTAAGAGAATTACAAAGTCAATGGGAGCTAAATTTATTAAATGCTAGAGGTACCTTCAAATGAGAAGATTCATGAAAAAGTTTATCCATTGTTTGTTTTCATTGAAATTAATGATATTTTTGTTAGCTAGACACTGTTTTGTTAACTCAGAATAGAATCTAATTTCTCGCTACTACAGATTAATCGCAGAGTGGCTCTGCCAGCGTATCATTTCACATTCCAGCCAACTGTCAGTTCTCTACGAGTGGAAATAACTGTTTATTTAAAGATTTTAACCGTTGAGTGAAAAATTTTTCACATAAATTAGCAGCATATAATTCAATGATATATAGTTCCTATGAACAAATATAATTTTGATAAAGAAATTCATATAATTATTAAAGAAATTGCCACACCCAACGGTAATCCATGTAATAAATAAATTAATTGATAAAGAAAGGAAAACATTCTATTTACAAGTAATATTTCCTGGAAAAACTTAAGAAATATGAAATTACGAATCCATCACATAGGTATGCTGGTAATATTTCTAGTAACTTTTTAAAAATAATATCTTCAATAACCAATTAAACAATTTCTTTAACAGAAATGTGAGTAAAAAATTGTTAAATGTTAAAACAAACATTTCCCCATTGAAAAAGTCTGGGATATATAAACTTAATTGTCCAGAATGTAATGCTAATGTTAATACACTGTTATTTATAAGATGCGATGTACAAAACTGTCAAACGCGAGTTAACTTTCTTACCAAATAGCGTTTAAAGAAAATAATAACAGATTTGGAAAGGTCGTAAAAAATAAGTTCAAATGCACTTTCAATTTTCTTAAATTCGTTCTGGCTTAATACAAAAATGGATAAAAAAGTCGAACTCCATATTCATACCACTTTATACACTGTGGTGAAATTATTTTTTTTTGTTTTTAGTTCTTTTTTCACAATTTTTGAAACAAATAAGTTTGCTTTATTCCAAACTAAGTATTTTTTAGGCAAAAATTGTGAAAAAAGAACTAAAAACGAGAAGAAAAAAATCTCACCACGCGGCGAATCGAACCGCCATACCTCAGGTTCAACTTCCAAACTTTCTGTGCACCTAACCGCTTGGCTATTTCCCAGACGGTTAAAACTATTCGAAAGTGGTATGAATATGGAGTTCGACGTTTTTAAATATAGCTGTCCATTTTCTCAGCAAACCAGAGCGAATTTGAGAAAATTAAAACTGCATTTGAACTTATTTTTCAACGAGTTTTCCAAATCCGTTATTATTTTTTATGAACGCTATTTGGTAAAAAGTTAGCTCGCGTTTGACAGTTTTGTACAGGAATCCCTATGGCATCTTATAAATAACACACTGTACACTGTATATTAATGCAATCACAAGTTCACTATTCGGTCGAGCCAAAATATTAAACATAAGTAGACATTACATCAAATATAACTTCTATCATTCTGACGATGAAATTTGAAATATCGAAATAATTATCAAAATAATTTATTTAGAATTTTCAACAGTAATTACCTACCTACACAAGTGGTGGTAATTTTTTGATAATTTTAAGTAGATGCACGAATCTTTGTTGCTATGGAAGTCCACGAGTGGGATTTCCCTAATAGCAACAAAGACGACCACGAATGTAATTCAGCGTGATTATTTTTCAAACTAAATAAACATAGATTCAAATGTTTTGCATCACCTTCTTCGGATGCGAAGGAATTTTTTTGCGCTAACAATTTTTTGTTGGCTTGTTTATAAATGTTCACCATTTCAATATGTTCCATATTTTTTACAATATACAGATGTTTACAGTTTTTTTTGTAAGACAACATTTTTAGTGTGATCATTTTAACATTCAAGGCATTTGATTTTTACGATTTTAAGTGCAAACATGAATCGTCAAGTCATTAATGAGATTGACCGTGCAAGAATAGTGGCTTTAGTTGAAGAAGGTCATTCTCAAAGGTTCGTGGCAAACAGAGTTGGCGTTTGGCAAAGTGATGTGTCTCGTGTATGGAACCGGTATCTCCAGACCAATTCTCTTCGTGACAGACCTAGAAGCGGTAGAAGGCGTGTTACTAATCAGCGGCAGAACCGCTATATCCACTTAACTATCCGAAGAAACCCGACCATAGCAATACCAGCACTCCAAAGAGATATGAGACATGCGTTGGGAGTTCAAGTATCGATCTCGACATTAGGAAGACGAATACTCGCGACAGGTTTGAGGTGTCGCCAACCAATAAGAGTGCCCAGACTACAACCTGAGCACAGAGTTCGCCGACTACAGTGGGCTCAAGAACACGTGGCCTTGCATGAAGAATTTTGGAATTCGGTGTTTTTTTCCGACGAGACAAGGATTTGTTTGGTACAAGATAGCCATCGAATACGTGTGTGGCGGGATCCAACGAGAGTTGCTCAGCTTGCCCATGCTCGCCCCGTGCCACCCTTCAGATGAGGAAGTGCGATGTTGTGGGCTGGTATCATGTTAAATGATCGCACATAATTAATTCATGTGGAGGGAACGATGACGGGTGATAGGTATCTCAGAGAGATTCTACATCCTCCCGTGAAACTATGGCGCGCAGCTGTTGGCAATTCCTTCGTTTTTATGGACGATAACGCCCGACCTCATCGGACCAGAGCTGTAAATGAGTATCTTGAAACTGAAGGGATCAATCGTTTGAACTGGCCTGCCCTATCTCCTGACATGAATCCCATAGAACATGCTTGGGACATGCTTGCCAGGGCAGTGGCAGCACGCAGAAATCCACCCAGGAGTGTACAAGAGCTTGTTCGTGCGGCCCAAGAAGAATAGCGAAATATTCCTCAACAGAATATCAATAATTTGGTAAACAGCATGGGCAGGCGACTTCAAACTTGCATAAATTCTAGAGGTGGAAATACTCTTTATTGAAAGTTCTCATGCAGGTTCCCACTTAACCTTTTCTTTAAAAAGAATCAATTTGTATTTAATTTATTTAATTTCTAAGAATACTTTCTATGTTTAAAGCAAGTTTATTATTGGATAATAACATTTTTAGACAAATATACACTTTTTTTTATTGAAACTAATTATTTGATTAATATCAGATCCATTATTAATGAACACATTTTTTTTTCGGAGATTTAGGGTGATGCAAAACTTTTGAATCTATGTGTAGTATGAGTGATACTTCACAATGGCAATGGTGCTGAGTTTGAAATGTTTATATTGAAACAAAAAGCTGCGTTACCTTGACATTCATTCAAACGATGATCCAATCAAACAACGTGAAAAAATTATGGCTTAAATTATTATCTGCTACCAGCAAATTATCAGTGTAATTTTGATCATATTGCTTGATTTGAATTTTTTTCTCATTTCGATTGGCTGACAGGATCGTTTAAAAAATAATCATATATATTTTTTCATTAAAGTGGAATTTCAATATTGAGTGGAAACAAGGTCAGAAATAAAAAGTTACTTTATATTAAATGTTCTGGCATCAAATATTTCCATAGGTTTTCCATACAGATTGATTCTTAATGCAGCCTGAAATTAGTTTTTTTTCTATATAAAATAATTAAGTTACTCAATTTATTTAAAAATTAGTTTTTGATATTGAACACATATTTGTTACCTAGATACTAGTACTTTTTTTTAAATACAGGGTGATTTGCACATACATTTTGTTATTAAACCGACAAAAATGAGAGAAAATACACTCTTTTTGAATAACTCTGTATTTTATAATTCGATCCATCAAAATAATTAATTTATTTTGTTTTGTAATAAGCTTATATCAGTAAAAAAGTAAATAAAAAATTTCATAATCTTACCATGACCAACAGGAAACAGGGTCCTGAGGGTAGAGCATATGCATATCGAACGAAATTATAATCAAATTTCTATTGATACCTACCGAAGTGTATAGAACCATTGATAAAAAGTTAAATAAATTATAGATAAGTATTTTATCATCCTGTAGGTATGTACTACAGTAAATTAATCAATTAAATAAAATGCTCACATTTTTTGTTTGGAATAAACTATTTTGCCTGTTGCGTTTCCAAACCATTTTTAAAGTGTGCTTTGAAAAATATAATTGAGTCCCACTCTGTATATGTTGACATTTTGCACTATTTATGTGTAAGTTTACGATATAATACAAGATATCAATGGTACTATCAACTAAAAATGCATATTTGTTTGTTAATAATAAAACTACGATTCAATTCAACTTTAACACCCTGTATATCGGAAACTAGTCATTGAATTGTACCCATGAATACTTTTGGTCAAGAAGTCGAGTACAACATAATATCCAAAATTTATAAGATTTGACGGAACGCCACTTTGCCATAAGAAAAGCGCGAGGTCCTTTATGATAGAAAATATTCAATACTTTCTTATAGGTATATACGAAATATAAAAATGTTTCATTTGGTATTATTGTTAAAAGGTAGGTATACCACTATTTTTGCTCAGAAAATATTATTAATAATCATAAAATATTTCAATTTGACTGAAAAATACGCCTTCCTTATACTTATACCGGGTCCGGTTTTGTCAGTTTCGACAAATTTTTCATTTGTTCCTAGCGTTGACCTTCTGAAGGTCAAAGCTCACAAGAGGTTATAATAGACCCTAACTAAAATTTTAGATATTCATGTTAAATTTAAATATTATTCCCATTGCAATTTTCAATAAACTAAATAAACTTAAACCGCAAAACGATTTCTACACCTTACCATCCCTTAACAAAATTTATGTTATAACATACCTTTCTCCTGCGTTGGAAAGCTAAGGAAAATTTTCACACCAAGAGTCTTTGTTCGTATATAATTTTATTTGAAAAGAACTTCACACGTTTCACTTTATAGTTATTAATAAGTATAAGAAAATATCCAAAAACATTAAAAATCAATAATCGAACGGCACTTAGATTTTACACCGGTATCACGAAACCTCGACATTTTATGAAAGGGTGTATTAAGGTAATATCGCGAATAAATACGCGCTTGATCAAAAGCTGTGGATGCGCGAAAATCGAGGCTAGAATGCTTGTCGCGCTGCATAAATAAATTCAATCAAAAATAGCTTAAAGTAATAGTGACAAGAGACACACCCAGTTGCCACTAATCGAAATAAACAATTAAATGTATGATTACTAGATTTTTATATGCAATGCTTTATTGCTAACCATCGATAAGCTACTGCTAACGACAGAGGGATTTTATATTTAATTTTAAGAATTGGCTACGCTGAATTAATTTCCTGAAATCGTCAACTACAACCTTGTTTCTTGTGAGAAAAAAGTATAATATGAAATTGTTTACTATATTTGGAGTTGTAGATATTTTAAGAAAGCAAAAAATGTTTTTAATAAAATTTCTGTTGATAAGGGAAATAGGTATAGATTTGGAAGGATTTAGTTGGTGGTATCTAAAATTTGGAGGAAATGGGTACATAATTAACTTATGAAATGTGGAGTTTGTAAATGTGTATAGTCTTAACAAATTTTTAATTAAGAATTTTACATAACTAGGGACACCATTTAACCTAAAACAGTTATACACAAAATATTCCTCTTTACCGAAATACAGGGTGTTTATAACATCAAAAAAAGATTTTAGCTCGTATTTTTAACACCTTTCAATATTTTTTGTTCATACTTGGTAAACTGCTCACATATAGGTATTATTAGGTTATTTTCAATAATGGTGAAATATAGACTTTTGCTTTTACCAGAGGCGTGCAATAGGGATATAATAAAAATCATAACTATGAATTCTTATCAAATACTGTAAGTTTGCTTGTCTAGTCTGTATCAAATGAAGACTTGAGATTACTTTTGTCAATTAATTACTAAAACCATAATAATTTATACAATTCTGAGACAATAATTAACATACAAATAAAATATATATAATCGGGACCCTATATACCAAATAATTGGTGTCAGGGAATGTGTCCGTAACTAAACTAAATGCTTATAAAGCTTTTCCATTCTTTTCGGTTTTTTGCCATCTTTTTTGCTTCTGTCCATGTTTTCCCTTTATTTTTCAATATTTCTGAAATAGTTTTATGCCATGTTTGTCTAGGTCTTCCTTTTCTTTTATTTTTAAATATTTTTGCTTTCCATATTCTTTTAGTCCGTCTTGTGTTTTCTATTCTTTGTAAATGCCCCCACCATCCCAGTTGTCTGTATTCTATAAATTCTAAGATTGATTCTATTTTTAGATGACTTCTTATAATTTCCTAATTTTGTCTTTTTTTTAACGCCTCGGACTCTTCTTAAGTAGTAGGAGAGGTATAAGAAGAATGGTGACAGGCGACTTCAATGCCAAGAATACTGCCTGGGGAGGGAGAAAAACGGACAGGAGAGGAGAGATCCTGGAGGAAGTGTTGACATCCAACGGATTGGCGGTGCTGACTGATAGACTGTTGCCCACCTTCGTGAGGGGAGACGGGGGTTCATCATTTATTGACATAACAGCGCGTGATGAATGGCTGGAGGAAAGAGTGAGTAGTTGGAGGGTAATGGAGGATGAGGAAAGCTTGAGTTTACATAGGTATGTGGAGACGACTATAAGAAGAGGGAGAAAGGAATTGGAGGAAGAGTGGAGATGGAAGTGGACGAAGGCCGAGGCAGAAATAATGAGGAAGAAAGTAAGGGAAGAGATAGGAAGGGGACTTGGGCATGATGTAGAGAAACTGTATGATGTGATACAGGGCTGCAGGAGAGAAGGAAAAAGTGGTAATAGGCGCAAGTGGAGGGCTAATTACTGGTGGAATGAGGAAATAGAGAGTCTGTGGAGGGAGTGTAAGAAGGAACGAAGACGAATGTTGAGGAGAAAAGTGGGGATGGAGGGAAAAGGTGGATATAAGGAGAAGAAAGTAGGAAGAGTTACTGGGGGAGTTGGAAAACAACCCATGGGGGAAGGCGTATAAAATAGCGTTGAAAAGAATGGGTGGAAATAGGAACGTGGTGCTAGAGGAAGATTGGGAAAAAGAGATTATAGAGAAATTGTTTACAGGGGTAGAAGGAGGTGTGGATGGCAGAATTCGGGAAGCCCAGAATACTGGGGAGATAGGGAAAATGAGAGGGATAAGGTCGGTAGAGAAGTGGGAAGTAGAGGAGGGGGTGAGAAATGTTAAGGTAAGGAAAGCCCCAGGGATATATGGCATGAGGGGTGATATGCTGAAGAGGCTGTTGGGCGACAATGGGGAATACTTTTTGGAACTGTTTAAGAGGATACTGAGGGAGGAAGAGTTCCCGGAAAAGTGGAAGGTGGCCAGGGTGATCCTTGTGAAGAAGACGGGTGGGGATGGGAAGCGGGCGGGGGACTACAGGCCCATCAGCCTGCTGTGTGGATTGGGTAAATTGATGGAGGGGATAATAAAGGTTAGGATTGAGGATTGTGTTTGATGAAATTTGTGGGATAGTATGTGAAGAGGGATGTGAGATTACGGTGTATGCGGATGATGTCTATCTGGAATGTACGGCAAAGGAAGAGGTGGAGATAAAAAGAAAGGCGGAGAGGATGTGTAGGAAGATTGTGGAGAAGAGCGGTGTGGACTGGAAGTGGCTGAGGATAAGACGGTGGGGCTACTGGTGAAGGGGCGGAGCAAGGCAAGGGAGGTGGGGGTGATGGTGAAGGAAAAGGAAATTCGGATGGAGGAAGCGGTGAAGTATCTGGGGGTGTGGTTGGATAGCCAATTATCCTTCAAAACCCATATGTTGAAGGCTGCAGAGAAGGCAAAAGTAAGGGCAGCGTGGCTGGGAAGATTGATGGGTAATGTGAAAGGACCGGGAGAATGGAAGAGGAGGATAATTGGTAGGACGGTAGAGCAGAGTATGCTGTATGGCGCGGAAGTGTGGGGTGAGAAGGCAGGGATGAATGCGAGGGTTAGACCACTCCTACGGGTGCAGAGAGGAATACTTTTGAGGGTGATGCAGGCGTACAGGACAGTGGGTGGACTGACAGCAGCAGTGCTGTCACGGTCCTATCCATTGGACTTGATGGCTAGAGCCAGACATAAACGCTGGAGGGGTGCGAGCAGAAAGGAAGTACAGGAATGGATGGATGAGGAAATGGAGAGAAGGTGGGATGAGTATGAGGGCGCGCTGAAAGGAGCGATTGGGAGCAGGAGAAATTGGGTAGACCGGAAATTTGGAGAGGTGAACTACTTCTTGACGCAGGTGCTCACAGGGCATGGGTCAAGAGTGGGTTACCTCCACAAGATTGGAAAAAGAGAAACTGGAGTGTGCGAGAGATGTGAAGTGGAGGATGATGTGGGACATGTGTTTAGATGTTGGAAGAATGAGGAAGTTTTGAAGAAGCTAGAAAATAAACTGGGAGAGGCGGTGTATTGGGAAAATACGGTGGAGATTATGTTGACGGGCGAGGAGGAATGGATGGAGATAAGTGGCGTGGTAGAGAGCATGATTAGGGAAAGGGAAGGACTCGTTATGGCATGAGAGAGGTAGGAGTGATAGAGGGAAGAAGATGATAAAGAGTGTGTGAGGGACCGCCGCCCGTCTTGACGTATGCTAGGGTAGTGATTCCAAGGCGGGAGTAACGGCGAGTTTGAGGTGGGTTTGGTTGGTAGGCATCTCCGTTGGGGATGAGTCCAACACTGTCTGGGTACTGGTTGAGGACCCAGTCGAACATGAGTTTCCCATCTCGGCCCGAAAAAAAAAAAAGTATTTTATTTCAACTGCCTGTATTCTGCTTTTCTGTGTTTGGTTTAGCACCCACGTTTCACATCCATAAGTTAATATTGGCCTATATATTGCTTTAAATATTTTGATCTTGGTATTGATCGATATTCCTTTATTGTTTATGAATTTTTTGTTCATCGTATAGTAGAGTTGCATTGTTTTTTCTATTCTTTTATTGCATACAAAAAATAAAAACTGAAAATAATGCACCAAATTCAACAAATAAATAATAGATGTCAAAATAATGTTTCTAAGAACTTTTTTTTCCAGATCAAGCATAGAAAAAATATTAATAGTAAAATCGCAATCGGTGCGGAGTGATAAATTAAAATTTAATGGGACTTGCTCAGCGCAAGTGGACCAAACAAAATATATAATTTTTCACTATACCTGCAGTAATGAATGTTATGAAAACAAGAAATTTATTTGTGCTGACGGATATTGTAGAAAGATAACAATGACCGAGTCTTACCTTAATACTTTTTAGGGGTATAATAATAGGCGTAGGTTTAGGAACAGTATTAGGGGTCATAGGTATATATTGTTGAAATTTGTTGTATTGCTCAAGTTTTTAAATCATGAAAATACGTAGATATCCTTTAAAATAATTGTGGTCGGCCGTTAAATTATGGGTCGAATTCTAAATAATAAAATGTTATGATAGGTACTAATTGTAATTTGCTTACCAAATTAATATGAACATGCCACATGCCATATCGGTAATATGGGTAATAATTGAATCTAAGAAGAATTTTCATTGGTTAAATGGGTTAATAATCAGCTTTGTTTTTTTTTCATATTATTCTCTTTAATAATCCCAGGTTTCATTTTCGCTGTATGTGGACCTGTCCGCTTTATTTGAACTGGCTGAATAATATATTTTTACTTTCAAGCTGTTACGTGTAGGGTCAGACAGTGGTTGTTTCCAGAATACTGTGACGTCAGGTCGGATATTCCTTCCGGAAAAGCAAACTTTCTGAAGTCTTTTATTATATTTAATAAGCTTTCGTGACAAAAATGCTACTCAAACAGTATGTTATATATCGGGAAAATTGAGAGGGTATTTTTTTACCATTTCTTTGTGCCACAATAAACTTGATATTTTATCGGAAGTGAATACGTGACTAATCCATTAACAAAATGAAATAGAATTCTAAGAAAAATATACATTATATGCGTGTAATCATTGGTATATTAGTAGCGCCGACGAGGAATATTGTGGCAGTTTTTTATTTTTGGAACGAAGTTCCTTATCGCGCGTTGTGAAAGGGGGCTAGACGGATAAAATTCCTACAAAAAGTTGTCACCGACACTTTTTGATATAGGAAGCTATTGTAAGCTGTGCGGCGTCGCTTGTTTCTCTGTCTGTATCTTTCTCTCTTATAGAAAGCAAGCCAGATATTTTCATTTCTATTTCGCATTGAACAGTGTGGTGTCGCGACGATTATTTTTGTTG